>CAWUFQ010000211.1:32500-131841 GCA_963921405.1 Cepaea hortensis | reverse complement strand
AAGAAGAAGAAGAAGAAGAAGAAGAAGAAGAAGAAGGGAGGAGGAGGAGGAGGTGTAGGAGGAGGAGGAGGAAGAGGAGGAGGAGGAGGAAGAGGAGGAGGAGGAGAAGAAGAAGAAGAAGAAGAAGAAGAAGAAGAAGAAGAAGAAGAAGAAGAAGAAGAAGAAGAAGAAGAAGAAGAAGAAGAAGAAGAAGAAGAAGAAGAAGAAGAAGAAGAAGAAGAAGAAGTAGAAGAAGAAGAAGAAGAAGAAGAAGAAGAAGAAGAAAAACAAGAAAAACAAGAAGAACAAGAAGAACAAGAAGAACAAGAACAAGAAGAACAAGAAGGCAAAAAGGACAAGAACGAGAAAGAGAGGAAGCAGAACAAGATGAATCAGAACAACACAAAGAACAAGAAGAACAAAAAAAAAGAGACACATCTCAAGTGTAGATCTCCCCTAGTGTATGAATCAGAAGAACACAAAGAACAAGAAGAACAAAAAAAGAGACACATCTCAAGTGTAGATCTCCCCTAGTGTATGGATAGCAGACACATCTCAGTTATCTCTCTATCGTATGAATAAAAGATATATCTCGGTTAACTTCCTAATGTATAAATTAACTGAATGTCAAGACGCATCTGTTGACCCTTTCTTTGTGAATAATACTTATTTATAAATGGAGTGATTTCTACTGAATAATTATATTCATTGTATCATTTATAGTCTCTATTTATTGTTGAATTATGTATTACCCAGAGAAGGCTTGTTGGTCGAACCCGCGTCATTCGCATTTGATATGCGTGTTGGAAAGGAATAATTAAAGGAATAATTATGAGAAATAAACTAAAGAGTATTAATGGGCATGCATACTTTGAAGTACACTTGTTCCGTTAAAGAGGTGCGGTCGTCATTTCGAGATGGTAGGTTGTAATAACGATGTGATTTCTTTAGATTTACATGTTTATACTGTCTAGTGTGTCCGCTATTATCTAAATCTTTAACTTACTGCTATGAGTGCCGATCAATCATATTTATTATCAAGTGCCTTTCCGACTGGCGTTGGTGATCATGCTTCTATATATCTTGCGATCTCCATCAGCATGTATCAGTTCATGAGCCGACACTCATCCTTACTAAGACACAAGTCTGTCAAGAATCTCTCTCTCTCTCTCTCTCTCTCTCTCTCTCTCTCTCTCTCTCTCTCTCTCTCTCTCTATTTCTCTCTGTCTGTTTTTACTCTATCTGTCATTTCACAAATCTTTCAGATTGTAACAAAATGTTCTACTTTGTGATTTCTCATAACGTGACACAAAATTACGACCGCCTCATTCTAATGTTTGTCGTAAGTTGTCTCTGTCTTACACTATTTCATAATGTTTAGATTACCAATTTTGGCTGTCCAATGAATGCCAAGTATTTTCCTGTAAAACCATATAAATATCAACTGGGGAATCCTTAGTCTCTAATACTTACCCCAACTTCTATGTGCGCCAAACAAGTCGAGTGTGTTTATTTTGTGTCCTGTGAAACCATATCTCTGAAGCAGTTAGTGACTTCTTTGCTTGTTTACTAATATACTTGATTCAGAACCATATGTTAAAATTGGTTCTATGTAACATGTAAACATTCTTTTTTTTCTAATTTCCAAAGATACTTATTTATTGCATAAAGTGTTCTTCATTTTATAAAATATAGAATTTACTTCTTCTAGTCTGTTCTTTTGCCGATCTCTCTGGCCGAGGGGTTACACAACTTTCTCCGTAATCCCGTTTATCACGCAGAGTCTCGTAGCCGGCGAGAACTGGGAGCGGTTCGTCCCCGGCTGGTGACTTGCAGGATAACTGAGCCGGCCGCTCAGAAAGCAATGGCAAACTACTGAGCGTAATCTTGCCAAGAAATCAACAGACAGCTGAAAGATGCTGCTGTTGACAGCGATGTCCTGTAAAAGGATATGCGAATTTTAAAAAAAAGTATGTTCTTTATCTGTTATTCTCGTCCAGCCGAAGTTTTAAATCTATATCTATAAAACAGAATGTATGTATGTGGGTGGGAATGTATTGGATGCGTTCGATAACGGTCCATCCGATTGAGATACAATTTTCTACACGTCTTCTTTTCATACCCGTGCAACCAAGTGTCATAGTTTTTTTTTTAAATTGTAGAATCAGCTATTTACTTACTAAAATTTAATAAATAAATTACATGACTTAACATAAGAAAAAATATATAAAGGGACATAACTTTTAGTAGCATTGCTATATCTAAGGTTAAGTCCCCTGGCTATAGACAGACAGACAGACAGACAGTCGGGAACGGGAACTTATATGACTACTTATATGAATTTAATGAGATGCTCCCTATCAGGGTCTGGGCGAAGCCGGGCCTTGTCAGACAGACAGACAGACAGACAGACAGACAGGCAGGCAGGCAGTCAGGCAGGCAGACAGACAGACAGACAGATAGTCGGGAACGGGAACGGGAGCTTATATGACTACTTATATGAATTAAATGAGATGCTCCCCACCAGGGACTGGGTGAAGCCGGGCCGGGTCAGACAGACAGACAGACAGACAGACAGACAGACAGATAGACAGACAGACAGACAGATAGATAGTCGGGAATGGGAGCTTATATGACTACTTATATGAATTAAATGAGATGCTACCCACCAGGAGCTGGGCGAAGCCGGGCAGGGTCAGACAGACAGACAGACAGACAGACAAGCAGACAGACAGACAGACAGACAGACAGACAGACAGACAGACAGACAAGCAGACAGACAGACAGACAAGCAGACAGACAGACATACAAGCAGACAGACAGACAGACAGCCAGCCAGCCAGCCAGACAGACAGACAGACAGACAGACAGACAGACAGACAGACAGACAGATAGATAGATAGATAGATAGATAGATAGATAGATAGATAGATAGATAGATAGATAGATAGATAGATAGATAGATAGATAGATAGATCACCGCCAGGGCGTGGGCGATGCCGGGCCGGGTCAGCTAGTATACTTATATATTTAAATTGCAGCACTAGTCTTACCCCCCCCCCCCCCCCTAAAAAAAACACAAAAAAAAAACACCAGTGACTATAATTGTTCATTTAAATATGATCCGTATCTTTGATATTACCATTAATAATTAATTTTGTTGCGAATCCCTTACGGGACGTTGCAGTCAACACCATAATTTTTCAGCTGCTGTTGATGTACTAGGCAAGTGTTACGTTCAGTAGTTAGTCATTGCTTTCTGAACGACCGGCTCCCATACCAATACGTTATAACACAACGCGACACGGTCTGCTGCACAAATCGGTCGCAGCTGAGCTTCGAACGCCTGGTACCCGGCTCACGAACCGCGTTCGCAAGCCTATAGCCACGGAGCAGGTATATTACCATTACTTCAAATGATAAGGCGGATCAGTGCCTGCGAATGTACTTCTCACTATATGTCAATGATAACAGTATTACCTTAAACTGATATTTCAAGTGATTAATACAAAAGTCCCAACACGTCACATAATCACAGTGGGTTCCTGTTATGGGATTTTAAAGAATAAAATCACTAATTTACTAAATCATTATCATCATGTGCCATGCCGAAAAGCGTAGGCGGTCATGGTTCACCATCTCAGACGATCACCAGAGTTTTGTATTAGGTCGGTGTCCTTGTCAAGATTATGTCATGTGGCTAAGCAGTCAAGTTATTTATCTCTCTGCCTTCCTCTTATTCTTTTTCTACCAAGCTTGCCAGTTGTCATTAAGTATCTCAGGTTTTTTTGTTTTCCTCATAATGTTCCCATTCCTCTAAAAGTACTGAATAGTTTTGGGTTTAATAGACCACAACTTTAGGAAGGGAAAATCCCAACTGCACCTCCTAGTGGTAGAGGATGGAAAACACACCTCGGTGTGGCTAACGCAGTCCTAGGGACCCTGTATCCACCGGAATAAGTGAACAACTCTGCAGATGAGCAGGGCGGGGTACTCACTTGTCCTGACCGTCGGAAATGGTTGTCATAGGCTGAGGTAACAAACGCCCATGTATATGTGGAAGCAAGAAAAAAACCACCACATTATATTTCCAAGACTTCATGACAAACCACATTTCAGATTCAGTGAACGACGTTAATGGCTGTCTTAGGACATCCTCGTCGTGTAGGGACAGTCATGAGCTACAGGTAATACCAGACTGTCATCCAGCTACTGGCGTCAAAATCATAACTAAAATAAATAAATTTAAAATAGGTACATGGAACGTTAGAACGTTAAATGAGCTTAGAAATTTGAACAATATTATACGTGAAATGGAAAGCATGAAATCGAATATCCTAGGCATACGTGAGATGAGATGGAAGGGATCGGGCAAAATTAGAATTCACAAACACACAATAATTTATTCTGGGGAGGGGGAAGAGAGAGAGAGAGAGAGAGAGAGAGAGAGAGAGAGAGAGAGAGAGAGAGAGAGAGAGAGAAAGAGAGAGAGAGAGAGAGAGAGAGAGAGAGAGAGAGAGAGAGAGAGACGAAAAAGGAGTAGGACTAATATTTCATTAAAATAAAACAGCCAAGTCAATTAATGGTTACTGGTGTATTGTTATTAAGTCCCATAGACTGTTCCAACCAATTTTGTACAGACAGAAAGAATTCGTTTTAAATTTGTGATTACCGTGGGGATAACTAATGCTCCACATTCCAACAATATCAGTGACGATGTGTTTTAAGTATTTCAGCCAAATGATCATTCATTTATTTACTTTATATGATATATTACTCTGCAGTATGCTCCTGACGAGTTGCGGCGATACTAGGCAATACATAATACAACTTACTGTGTGTGCCTTCTGTGTTAAATTTACTAAGAAAATACATGTTTTTTTAAGTGTCAAGTTGTTTGTTTCTATCGTCATATTATATGTGATGTAAGCAAACATTTTTCGACCGGGAGATTGCAACCGCAAATTAAGTAGAGAAACATCATGTAGACAGTCAATATTCACTGGACATGATATGGGAAGAAATACACATTAAAACTTAGTGACAACATGCAAACCGTGATGCGGAAATAGCAAAAGTAATATATAAGTAAAACATAAATACATAGATAACATAGCAGAACTGCATTATCGGGGAAAAGTATCAGATCCGAAATGTTGGAGATCGTGTGGGATAACGAAATAACGTATGATCGTGTGGGATAATGAAATAACGTATGATCGTGTGGGATAACGAAATAACGTATGATCGTGTGGGATAAAGAAATAACGTATGGTCGTGTGGGATAACGAAATAACGTATGATCGTGTGGGATAACGAAATAACGTATGATCGTCACCGGGTAGAGAGGCGAGAGTCTGGTTAACTCCACCAACGCGACTGCCACCGTATGAGATATCAAGTAGTAATCGCCTAACATTACCAGTACAACACGTCATGTTGAAACTGTATTTACCTAACACACTTTCGAATCCTACCTCTACGTTACGTATCATTTACAGTAGCAGTCAACTCCAACATATTTTCGCTGTTTGTGATTCCTGGGTAAGTTTACGTTCAGTGGTTTGCCTTTGCTTTCTGAACGACTGACACGTATACTTTGAGTACGTAAACCAACGCAAGGCTTCCAAACTGCTCGCAGCTGTGTTTACAACGTGTTATGCGGGATTACACTTTGTCACAGAGCCTACTTCTATGGCAGATAAAGAAATGCACTTGTATTATTTATTGCTATATTTATATTCGAAGGGCCGAATGTAAGACGGGCCTGCGCGCCCAATTTGTAACCCTAATAAAGTTGATTTGATTTGATTTGATTTGATTTTATTGGCGCTCATAAAAGTAGAAGACGAAAGTAAACATTAGAGGACACACTAGACAACATAAAAATCGAAAGCTGTAATTAAACACAGGGATTCAAACCTAATTGGTCGTGAGTCGAAGTACACCTCTTTCTGCAGCGAGGCTATGTCGACATTTGAAGGTCAGAGGTTTGAATCCGAGTGTTGCAACTACAGCTTTTAATTTTTGTGTTGTCTAGTGCGTGCTCTAATCGCTTATTTCGTCTTCTGCTTCTATTATCTCAAATCAATACATGTGAATTTGTTTATGAGCATGTCTTAGTGGCTTCAGGCAAATATAAAAATGTAAAATAACACGGAATAATGCAGCTGTAGAGAACACAATTACAGAAAACAAACCACGTTGCGGCGACTAGCCTTGATTAGCAAAAAGAATTCACAAAACATTCGGGGAAGACACTATAGTGACTATATTAAAGTATACTAATAATAGCCGTATAAGAGGAATGAACAAAATGTGCTACTATCTCAGAATCGACTCCTAGTTGTGGACGATCAAGCACTAAATGCAAAATCAAAAGCAGAATTACAAGTTCACATAAATTGCCTAAACAAAGTGTGTAAGGAACATAACATCAAAATTATCATCAGTAAAACAGATATAATGACTATGACCAAAGAAGAAAAACACAACAAATATTAATCTGAAAGAACACCCCCTGAAACAAATAAAGAGCCTCAAGTGCTTCGGAAGTATAATATAATCAAATGGCATATCAGAAGAGGAGATAGAAAATATATGCAATAAGGCAAGCAAACTCATTGTACAAATGGCACCGATACTAAAGGACACCACTTATCAATAAATACTTTAAAAAAAAAAAAAAAAACACACTGTACAATACAATCATCCTACCAACTCAATGCTACCAATGCCAACATGGACAATGACAGACAAAGAGAAAAGAAAATTTGCAACAGATATGAGATTTGTGAGAAGTATACTCAATGTTTAAAGAAGAGAGCAACTCAGAAATGAAGAAATCAGGACTAAAGTGGGGGTTATAGCAGCGCTAGATTTCACCAGAAAACAGCAAGTCATATATGGTCATATAACTAGTTTACCAACTAACAATATACCACAACAAGCAATGATGCACAGGCCAAATGTATGTAAACGAAGAGGCTGGCCACGTAAACGATGGACAGAGGAAATTGCAGAGTCCATGTGAATCTCGATACATAAAGCCGTTAACGGGCACTCTCCCGCTGATTATGCTTCACCTCGACACAACAAGGTACAGGAGGTACATGATGAGATGAGATGAGAAGGGATCTCAGAATCCCAGTCTGAGAAACTACGGTAATGCTGGCATTGAAATCACAAGACCACGACGTGACTAAAATCACGTTCCCCGATCATAAATCAACTCAATGTGCCCGGCATGCAGAACGTATACTTCCTTCATGTCCTTATCTGTGTCTACAGCTGTGTATTTATAACGATGATGTCTGAAGATTGCCCATTCAATCTTAGTTCTCGGTGTGCCGACGTTTCTCTTTCCCAACACTGGCATCTATTGAGGAAGTCCACACAGCTAGAACAAATCCATCCCATCCCCAATTCCTGCTTATTCTGATGCTATTTGACCTGTGTCTATTTTGTTTTATTATGTTTGCTTGTTTGCTGTAATGTCATGTTCAGTTGTTATTACATGTTATTCAGAAAACTACTTTTGCTTTTATTAAATTATGTGGCCAAGAAATGATTTTTTTTTTTTAATGTGAAATCCCCATGTATATTCTGATCAAGGGAATATACTGAGTGCGCCAGAAAAATGTATTCATAGTAATCGTCCACCAGTTTAAATGTAATCGCATTTCACTTGAGTATATTATTTTAATAACGTCATCAAAACTTGTCATATTAAACCATTTGTAGAACACATTACAGTAGCAATGTGTTGCATGATGTTTAAAAATGATGACGTAAACAGCATGTCACAAACGTCATAAAGATAGAAACTCCGATTACATTTAAACTGGTGGCGATTACTGTCTACACATTTTTTGGGCGGACGATATATATATATATATGTGTGTGTGTGTGTGTGTGTGTGTGTCTGTGTGTGTACACACCCACACACACCATTCCTCCACCCCCACCCACCTCCACCCACCCATACACATACACACGCACACTCACTCACACACCCACACAAAATCAGATGCAGGATCAACTAACAACAGTAGATAATAAGTCACAACACATGTAATGAGATTAAAGCAAGCTAACGATAGCCTTATCTCCCTTCGGGAAACCTCACTTCAAGGGACACAATCATACACCTCCTTATGTTGTAATGTTGACGTTACGATGGAACAGAAAGAGATATCCGAATAAGAATACGCGTGGATAGAAGACCCTTCATAACACTAGTACATTTGTGAAAGTCCAAAAAAAAAATGTAACACAAACCTCAGATTATACAATTCTAGCCTTAAACCAGTAATACTGCGTGGATCAGAAACGAGAAGAACAACGAAAACAATTACAACAACAAAACTTGCAAACATTCATTAATTGGTGCCTGCGTAAAATATAAAGAAAAAAATATATGGCATAATCACCAACGTGAAGCTCGTGGACAGAAATAGCCAAATACCAATGAACCATGATATGAAGAAACGACTCTGCCGCTGGATAGGCCATTCACGGAGAAACCCCGTGAATAATACAACTATAAAAGCTTTACTCTGGAGCCCACGGGGCAACAGAATTATAGGAAGACCGGTAAGCTCACGAAGAAGAGAAGCAGACATGGAAATGAACAATATGGGAAGGACATAGATAGGGCTTTATGAGAAGCTGGTGATTGTAATGAGCTGGGTGAGGCTTTTTGTCCCATTGTTGGATAGAGCGCAACAGTAGAACATTAACCTGGTCGTTGAAAAGGCAATGGTAAACTACTGAGCGTTAAATGTTCCTGTACATCTCAAACATCCAACAACAACAAAATGATGGGGTTGACTGCGTCATCCTGTAGAAGATATGTAGCTAACTATTTGAATCCTCGCTGTGGACTTTCAATTTTCGTGTTACCGTTTGCTAGCTGTCCTTAGCAAATGCTCTGTGAGTAAACATACATACACATGTGTGTTTGTCGTCTGTCTGTCTCTCTGTCTGCCACATCGAATAGCCATAAATTATAATTGCATCGAAGTCTATTGACCTAAATACATATCATTCTTTCACAACTATGTTCTCTTTCTACCGCCTTAGTGCTGTGCCAATGGTCTCCCCACCCCACATTCCCCCACATATCATTCATCCCTAACCACGGACGTTTATTAAATGTGATACGTGATGACGTCAACCCCATTCCTGGGTACTAAATTAGAACGGGATGCAAGTTTCTCATTGCTGTCGCCCTGGATTATAAGCAATCTCTGTCTTATTCTTCTTCACCGCGGCACTAATCTACATATCTTGCAATCCCCATTTACCTTAGCATGATCTTGAATGTAACCGTTATGCTCTACTTCTTGTTCGCTATATTTGCAATCACATATCGTCTGGAATTGCGTACAGCATTGCATGATCTCTCACAGGCCACCAGTCAGTCACAACACAATGGAATGCGGTGTGGTGGAATATAACATAACTGGGATGGGAATGTCGCTTGCCTATTAGTTTAGATGGTCGTCTGTTCGAATCCCCATTCTGGCATGGACTTTTTTTTATTTAAATGTCCATGGACGACCCAGCCTCAAATGTGTACCAGGAAATGTTCTGGGAAGTAAAGACGGTAGGTGCGATATTAGCCACAAGATCCACCGTGTGAGGATTGATTTATAAATACGAGCGGGTGTTATTAAGTAACAGGAATTGCATTATAAAGTGCGTGAATTAGTATGGACAACGGACAATCTTCAAATCATATTTCAGAACACAGTCTAGCTTTTAGGCAATAGAACATGTAGGGGTCGTGAGGATAGAGCAGTATGCGCATGCGCAATAGCGATTACAAAATGGCTGCCCCACTATCGACTTGCACTGTGGAAGAACAGTTAGCTGTGGTCAGATGGACTGAAACCTTGTGCAATATATGGAAGAATGATGGTTCAGTATGGGGACCATTGTTTGAGTCAGTGAAACGTGTATGAATTGGTATAAATATGCACAAGGAAAAGGCACAGGAATTTGCTGGAAAATTCCTTATGACCATTATTGGGAAATCAAGATCCCTATATAGATTTATTTCCAGAAAAGTGTGAAACTGTGACTAGTTTTACATACAGTAACATGTTAGAAAAAAAAAACGATCGGAACTCCAGGGTCTTCTTTAAAAAGGATCACTGATCCTTGAAAAAGGATCAACGTCGATCATTGACGTTGTCAATGACGTTGACAACGTCAACCCTCATATTGCTTCGTATACAGTACGTACACTACATATTCTGAAATTTGACATCTTGAAACAACCAGCATACAGTCCAGACTTGGTGTCATGGGACTGTCACTTGTTTGCACTCTTCAAAGAACATTTGCCTGGTCAGAGGTTTGTAGATGATAACGAGGTAATGGAGACAGTTGCAAAACTGATTTAATCAAGGTCACACCCAAAATCTGTTTCCTAGAAGGCATCAGCAAACTAGTTGACAGGTGGACCAAGTGTGTTACCAGGCAGAGGGACTAGGTTGAGACATAACACACACAAAATATCTGGTTAGCACTATTGTAAATACGTTATTCATAACATTCTTGTTCATCAATGACTCCCCCTTTGCCTAGTAAATCATAAATAGCCAATAAATGCTAAGGTTGACTGCAACTTCCTGTAAGGTAAATGCAACTCACTAAGATATTTATAGTGTTTGTGCATTTTAAATGGTTGCAGTTGTATTTGTAAATGAACAGATTATAAAGAGCTTAGAAGCAACAGAGATCTGGTTCCTAAGACGAATGTTCCGAATTCCTTGGACTGCCAGCGTAACGAACGACGATTCCAAGAAAGAGGCTAATAACACTAGAACATTACATACAACAATAAGAAAGAGACGAATATATTTCTTTGGTCATGTGATGCAAGGAGAGGCATTGGAGAACATCGTGACGACTGGAAAGATCGAGGGGACGAGAGGAAGAGACCGACCAAGAGAAATGATGCTGGATGGATTGAGACGGTGGCATGGAGGAATATCAGCAGCAGAGTTTATTGCCAATGCTCTAACTGTCCTCCTGTTGTGGACCTTGCATCCATGAACTGTTGCCGACCAAGGCTTAGGGCCTGGTCTGCCCTGCCATGGCATTTAGTCTGTAAGTTGCAGTTTCATCACACTAGGGTAAAGCTTGCACCCTCCCAATTGCGCTCCGAAGCCTTTGGCACAATGTGGGGTGTCGGGTTTGGTGAGCGTCGCCCAACATTCGGCGTTAACAGAAAGTAGACTTTATTTATTTCCTTACGTATTCTACTGTTCTTGTTTGTTGATTCATTATATATATAATGAATTAACAAACAGGAACAGCAGAATTATTCAGCTGTTGAAGAACATAATCAGAGGTAACAAAACGCACGCTGTGGCTAGACACAATTTGTCAGCACACACAAAAACAACAAAGTAAAGTAACAACACCAAAATAGTGAGAGGTAGAGAGCTCTAAAGCAGATTTATTCAGTCGTTATGTAAATGTCAGCCCATATGTAGATTAATAGATGAACTGTTATGTCTTCATATATTCTAGGCTATGGCAGAAGGAGGTGGGGTGATCCTTGCTGGCTGCCTTTATTCCCATACAATGCCGAGAAAATTGTGAAGAATATTCAGGATACCTATTTCTATGAGGGTTTGTCCTATTTACCACGGCCAGAATAATTAAGCAACATGTTAAAGTAGATGTTAATACAAAAAGACAACTCGTTACAACTATCAGATGAGGCAGTCAACACATTGGCTACATAATTAGAATAGAACAGTCTTAAACACACTGTAACAATTGGAAATATAAATAGAAAAAGGTTGAGATAGAGGGAGAGGAAATCAGACAGACAGACAGACAGACAGACAGACAGACAGACAGACAAACAGACAGACAGACAGACAGACAGACAGACAGACAGACAGACAGACAGAGATGATGATGATGACAGAAGAAAAAGGGATAACCTGTCATTGAGGCACATAAACAAGTCAGCACATGAATTGTCATATTCTGTTGAAGATCACGAGTACACGAGAAGCGGCATCGCTCACGACAGTCGGTAAAGTGCATGATGATGTTGAATGTTGTTATATTTTCAATTGACTTCTGCTGCTGCTGCTGCTGCTGCTGCACAGTATCCCCTACTAGGGTGTAGACGTGCAGCCAACAGACGCCAAGCCGTTCTATACTTTCGCAATCTTCTACAGTTATAATAGCCCCTTGTCTTGCCAATATTATTCATATCTGTCTCTAATACTCTTCTACGTGTGTTTTGGGGTTTCTGTCTCTCCCGCTTGTCATGTGACCTCCATTGGAAAGCCTTTCTAATTATTTTGTTTTTCATACGCATACTTTGAACTCAAGTGTAGTCCATACACACTGCTTCTAATAGCACTGTACTGAATTTAACATGTGGATTAGCTTTCCCTATTACCAGTGTCCCTCGCCATCAGGCGAGTACCCACTCCGACTTCAGAGGTATTTGTAATTTACATCAGAAAGAGAGCTCTTGTGACATGCATCCGTTGCTAAACATTTTGTTTCTGTTTGTTAGGAGAACGTAGGTGGGGGAGGATGAGAAGGGAGGAGGGAGAGGGAGGAGGAGGGAGGAGGAGGAGAGAGGAGGAGGGAGGAGGTGGAGGGAGAAGGAGGAGGGAGGAAGAGGTAGAAGGAGGAGGGAGAAGGAGGGAGGAGGAGACAGGAGGAATAGGAGGAGGAGGAGGGGGAGGAGGAGGGAGGAGGAAGAGGGAGAAGGAGGGAGGAGGAGATCGCAGGAGGAGGAGGAGGAGAGGGAGGAGGAGGAGGGAGAGGGAGGAGGAGGGAGGAGGAGGAGAGAGTAGGCGGAGGGAGGAGGCGGAGGGAGCAGGAAGAGGGAGGAAGAGGGAGGAGGAGGAGGGAGGAGAAGGAGGAGGGAGGAGTAGAGAGTGGGAGGAGGGAGGAGGCGGAGGGAGGAAGAGGGAGGAGGAAGAGGGAGGAGAAGGAGGGAAGAGGATGAGAGGGAGGAGGAAGAGGGAGGAGGAGGAATGTGAAGGGAGGAGGAGGGAGGAGGTAGAGGGAGGAGGAGGAGGAGGGAGGAGGATAGAGGAGGAGGAGGGATGAGGAGGAAGAGGGAGGAGGAGGAATGTGAAGGGAGGATGAGGGAGGAGGTAGAGAGAGGAGGAGGAGGGAGGAGGAGTATGGAGGAGGAGGGATGAGGAGGAGAGGGAGGAGGAGGGGAGGAGGGGGAGGAGGAGGGAGGAAGAAGGAGGAGGGAGGAAGACGGATGAGGGGGAGGAGGGAGGGGTAGGAGGGGGAGGAGGAGAAGGGAGGAGAAGGGAGGAGGAGGAGGGAGCAGGAGGAAGGAGGAGGGAGGAGGAAGAGGGAGGAGGAAGAGAGAGGAGGGAGGAGGAAGAGAGAGGAGGGAGGAGGAGGGAGGAAGAGATAGGCGGAGAGAGGAGGAGGAGGGAGGAGGAGGAGTAGGGATGAATAGGAGGGAGGAGAAGGGAGGAGGAGGGATTAAGAGAAAGAGGGGGGAAAGGGGAGAAGGAGGAGGGAGGAGGGAGGAGGAGGAGGAAGAGGGATGAGGAGGGAGGAGGAGGGAGGAGGGAGGATGAGGAGGAGGGAGGAGGAGGAGGGAGGATGGTGAAGGAGGAGGAGGAGGAGGGAGGAGGGTGAAGGAGGAGGAGGAGGGGGAGGAGGGAGGGGGAGGAGGAGGGAGCAGGAGGAGGAGGGAGGAGGGAGGAGGAGAACGTAGGTGGGGGAGGATGAGAAGGGAGGAGGGAGAGGGAGGAGGAGGGAGGAGGAGGAGAGAGGAGGAGGGAGGAGGTGGAGGGAGAAGGAGGAGGGAGGAAGAGGTAGAAGGAGGAGGGAGAAGGAGGGAGGAGGAGACAGGAGGAATAGGAGGGAGGAGGAGGGATTAGGAAGAGGAGGGAGGAGTAGGGTGGAGGAGGAGGGGGAGGAGGAGGGAGGAGGAAGAGGGAGAAGGAGGGAGAAGGAGAGAGGAGGAGGAGGAGGAGGAGGAGGAGAAGGGAGTAGGAGGAGGGAGAGGGAGGAGGAGGGAGGAGGAGGAGAGAGTAGGCGGAGGGAGGAGGCGGAGGGAGCAGGAAGAGGGAGGAAGAGGGAGGAGGAAGAGGGAGAAGGAGGGAGGAGAAGGAGGAGTGGGAGGAGGGAGGAGGCGGAGGGAGGAAGAGGGAGGAGGAAGAGGGAGAAGGGAGGAGGAGGGAGGAGGTAGTAGGATGATTGATTGCCATCCCACCAGGTTAATATGTTATCGCGGACCTCAGAGAGAAGTGTCTATGTAGAAGACCATTTCCTGGACGTACGTATTTTGGGAGGGGGAGGAGGGAGGAGAGAGGAGGAGGAAGAAGAAAAAAAAACTACGACAGTTGGCATCTCTGGAATGAAAGGAAGGCGTGTAGAAAATTTCATCTCAATCGGATGGGCCGTTCGCGAGCGTATAAAGGACATACATACATACAGAGATACGCACATCCTAATTTATATATAAGACTAGCTGACCCTGCCCGGCTTCGCCCAGTCCCTGGTGGGAAGCATCTCATTTAATTCATATAAGTAGTCATATAAGTTCCCGTTCCCGTTACCGACTATCTGTCTGTCTGTCTGTCTGTCTGTCTGTCTGACCCGGCCCGACATCGCCCAGCTCCTGGTGTGAAGCATCTCATTTAATTTATATAAGTAGTCATATAAGTTCCTGTTCCCGACTGTCTATCTGTCTGTCTGTCTGTCTATCTGTCTGCCTGACCCTGTCCGGCTTCATTAAATTCATACAACAAAAAAAAATGTAACTTAAAAGAACGTTCTACCACACACCATCCATTATTTTTAATGAAAATTCTTTCTAATCACCTGCATGACTACAGTAACTTCTTAAGCAAAAAAAGATGAGTTACAATGTTATGCATTGTGCATCATTTTTATGAAAACTTTGAAAATGCCTTACAGATTGTATCATTATTTATTATAACTCATATGCCGGTACATAACTATGGACAAATAGTTTATAAATCTTTGAAAACGATGCCACAATATGACTATAAGTTATACAGAAAAGTTATGCCCCTTGAAATAACTTTTACAGAGTTAGGTCCCCTGAGATATATGAAATTATGATGAAAAATGAAAAATGAAATAATACTGAGTAAGCAGGCGATTTCACACTAACAAAATATCACAGTTGACAGCTCTGGAATGAAAGGAAGGCGTGTAGAAAATTTCATCTCAATCGGATGGGCCGTTAGCGAACAAATAAAGGACATACATACATACAGAGATACATAAATACGCACATCCTAATTTATATATAAGAAGATATATATATATATATATATATATATATATATATATATATATATATATATATATATATATATATATAAGAAAGCAGTGGCAAACTACTGAGCGTAATCTTGCCTCGTACATCAACAGCAGCTGAAAATTGCTGGTGTTGACTGCCACGTCCTGTAAGGGATATGCGTATATATATATATATATATATATATATATATATATATATATATATATATGTGTGTGTGTGTCTGTGTCTGTGTCTGTGTGTGTGCGTGCGTGTGTGTTTGTATCACTGGCACCTTGCCATCTCGATAGATGATATTTATTGAAATGGAGTTATAACTCTCCATACCGCAAAGCCTGGGCTGAATTTAAAGACCATGTGTTGCCTATGCAGCATGATCCCTCTCTCGACCTGTCTAGTCTACTCCAGAGGAAAGATAACATCAATACATCTGGAGCAAGACAAGCTGAAGAAGCTGCCGGATCAGCACAGCAATACTCTAATTGTCCGCTGTAAAAGCTTCGATCTGAGACTAGTTGCCAAACAAGGCTTAGGTCCCGGTATGCCCTGCCATGACATTTAGACTTTACGTTGAATTTCCTCGCACTAGGATAAGGCTTATACTCTCCCAATTGCGCTCCTCCGCCCAAAGCCTTTTGGTACAGTGTGATGTGTCGAGTTCGGTAAGCGCCGCCCAACATTCGGCGCTAACAGAATCAGGTAGTGTGTGTGTGTGGTGGGGGGGGGGGGGGTGTTCGCGTATGTGTGTGTGTGTGTGTGTGTGTGTATTAGGGCTGCGACCGATTAATTTAAATTTAATAGTTAACTGTCGAAAAATTACCGATTAATTAATAGTAAATTTCGATTAAAGCAAAACATGTATAGTCATATAACTCACATTATAGTCGTATTTGTCAAAAATCGAAATAACACTGGATTGTCTTGTTAATATGTCATCTAATAACCAACTATGCAAACAGACGAGTATGTTGACAGTATTTGGTTCAAGTGACGAGTGCTTCTTATTAACAATATAACCAGCACAGCTGAACAATCGGTCACATGGAACTGAGGTAGCCCGTATGCACAAAATGGTCTTGGCAAGGAATGCCAATTTTGGATATCGATGTTCATTAAGTTTCCACATTTATAGAGGGTCAATAAATTCAGCAACTTACTTCTCCAATTCAGACTCCATTAGCTTAATACGCTTTTCATTTGGTTCACACATAGTTTCATTGTCAATGTCAGTATCATTCGTTGCAGCAGTCTCCATTTGCTCATCGTGAACATCAGCTGCTATTTCTTGTTCAATACGTGACCAAGTTCGTTCTTTTGCATCTTTTGACAAACACTTCAGGTATTTGTAGCGTTGATGAAGTGCTGTTGCAATCTGTAGTATTTAAATACCTGTCATATTAGCTACACGTTCACTGAAGTCATTAAAAGATGCTGCCTTAAATTTAGCTTTGTAGCTCGGATCATCATCGTGTGCAGTCATATGCTTTGTCAACGATGATAGCAGTGGCAATACACAGCTACATGAAACAAAATCTTGACCGCCAAGCAGGACCGTGGTCTAACAGAATAAGTTCAAAACTTTGACATATTTCGAAATCTTCTCCAAATCTGAATCTGACAGTTTTGGACCTTTTTGAATTGCTTCTTTTCATCTGACATTTAGACAATTAATGCTTCTCTGACCTGTAGAATACTCTGTAGCATAATACAAATACTGTTCCATCTTGTTGGTACATCTTGCTGCAGCTTACAAAATGGTGACTCAGTACAATTTTGAATCTCGGTTGTGTTTGCAGCACTATGTTTACATTTTCCGACAATTTTTCGACACCCTGTTCATTTGCATAATTGATGGGAGAAAAGTTTTCGATTAATCGAAAAAAAAATTTTTTAAACAAATAAAAAAAAAAAAATCGTAAAAAAAAAAAAAAACAACGATTAACCGATTAATTAATATATATATATATATATATATATATATATATATATATATATATATATATATATATATATATATATATATATATATATATATATATATATATATATATATATAATGCGATGTCTGTATGTCTGTCTGTAAGTAAGTATGTATGTCGTTTATTCGTTCGCGAACGGTCCATCCGATTGAGATGAAATTTTCTACACGTCTTCTTCTCATTCCGGTGCTGCCAACTGTTTGTTAGTGTACAAACAGTTATTTACTTAATAAAATTTAATATTTTAATTTACATTGTAATTTATATATAGCGAGGGGGCTTAACTTAAGAAAAGTTATATCAAGGAACATAACGTTTAATAGCATTGCTATATATGTAAAAATTAAAATAATTGTTGCATATTTCTCAAATAGGTGGACCTTTTCGCTACAGTTATCTACAGGCATATACGTTATAATATATAATCATTAAGGCATTTTCAAACTTTTCATAAAAATAATGCAACTGTTTAAATAGTGACCATTTTCTAACTCATCTTTTTATGTTTAAAGATGATTAAAAACAGTTTTCATTAAATATAATGGATTTATTTTAGATACGTTAGAATTTTATTTATGTACTAATTTGGGAGAGAAACTTTTGAATTAATCGAAGCATTTGTTATTTCCGTTCGCTTGGCCGGGAGAAGATCAGTACACAATTCGCACTTGCATAAAATGTGTATATGCTTTATTTTGTTTTTATTTTAAAAAAAAGGTTGGCCGCGTGTGCGGTCAACATCAGGTGTTTCATTCAATGTTGTGGGTGTGAAAGAGAACACATGGTGTGTAGAAGGACATTTTTTGTTTCCATACTTTATGCATACTACTAGCCATACTATGAAGTATGTAAATATATATATATATTCGTGTAGATTTTTTCATGTAATTGTATGGTGTGTGTTTGTTGTTTGTGTGTGGAGTGAGGGGGGGGGGGGTTGAGTGGTCTCGAGGTATGGTGTCTGCCTCGAGTGCTGGAGGTCCTGGGTTCAACCCTCGGTGAGAGCCGGAATTTTTTTCACTTGGACTTCTAGTAACCAAATTTTCCCTGGTCTCTGGGAAGTGAGATCGGACGCTCGTGTGTATTGTTGCGAACGTAAAACATACCTTGGCATTTGGAAATCGAAAAAGTGTAGCCTAACAGCGCTGCCCGGGCGAAATTTCGAGTCAAAAATCTACCAAAATATTTCAAGATACTCGCCGGTGCTACGGAATTCGTGCCCTGAGCTGAGAGTCTCCGGACTCAGGCTTGAGTTAGGAGTAGAACTGAGCAATTATGGGTTACACCCGTGTGCCGTGATGTTGATCCGTCGACTAAACTAATCTAAACTAAACTCGTTGTTTGCGTGCTGACGAAGACTTTGAACGCAACGTCAATTTTGTTACTTGCGATCACATTCTAGTAAAGCTTATTGATTCCATATCTTGTTTTTCCCCCATTCAATTCATTATAGGGTTTGATTGTGATAATGGCAACGAATCGACGTTGCTGCCCTCAGGAAAAGCACACTGGTAATAAGTCTGTTACGGCATAATTTAAAGTTCTTGAATGCTGACTAAAATTAGATTTTTAACAGCATGCATCTTTCCCAATTTAAAATACGCTTGTGAGATCTGGACACTCACTAAACAAGCTGAACAGCGCATGAATGCCTTTGAATATAAATGTTTTAAGAATATCTTGGTTTAAGAAAAGAATAAATGCATCCATACTTCAAGAGCTGAATATTGAAGAAGGTTGGTTATCAAAGACGATAACACAAAGAAAACAGAAATGTTTTGGTCACTTGAAACGTAACGATAGTTTGGAGAGAACAATAATGGAGGGGTAAATGCCTTTGAAGTGAGGAAGAGGAAGCGCGGGACATCTTGCTTGTGATCGAGAAGTTTTCCGGGAGGTTGTTATGTTAGCGATGCTCTGCAAAGGATATACTACTGAATGAATGAATGAATGCTGACTGTTTCTACCTAGAGCTGATTAGCAATACCTCAAAACCGTTCTCGTATTTGGATATTGCTGCCTACATCATACTTAATTGCATACTTCAACAACATTAAGTAAGAAAATTCCTAAGATGCGTCACCTGGATGAAGCTGTCATTTATTCTCAAAATATATCTCCTAAAAAGGAGGTCTATGTGACCGGATGGATAAGAACATTGGCCCTTAAACTTCCAGTGTTCTGATGTAGAGGTAGAGGGTTCAACCCTCAGTTGAACTAAATGTTGACTTTTCGTCCTTGACTTGAGGCATAAATTATAAGTATATCAGAAGTCAGAGTGGGTTCGCTGATGGCGAGGGATACTGGTAATAGAGATAGCTAATACATACGCAAATATCAATCAAGTGCACTATAAGTAATCGCACGTGTACAGACTACGCTTGAGTTCAAAGAGAGCGAACGCAAAACAAAATTTTAAATATATATATATATATATATATATATATATATATATATATATATATATATATATATATATATATATATATATATATATATATATAAAGATCTGCTGAACAATTATTAGAATATTATTAACCAAGAACAAGACAATTACTGACATTTTACAAGATGTGAAAGTCGAAGAAAACTGGATCTTAAAGAGCATCTTGTCTCAGAAACTGAGTTGTGTTGCCTATGTTACAAGTCGCAGTTGAGTGGAAGGAATGCTGGTGGAAGAGAAGGATCCTGTAAGACGAGACAAGGGTCGAACAGTCCCTTGATACAGATGACGGACACAAGGACGGTGCTTATATTTTGGCATGAGGCAGAAGAACTGGAGAATGATCGCAAAGTTTTAGGTGGGTCGTGATGATAGCCAGGTTCAGCAAAGAATCCCCTATATGATGATACCGCTTATGTTCCGCCTAGAATGCTCCAAAGATGGATGACTGTCATAGATGTTTAGCCTATAGCATTCTCTCTATTTGTCTGTCTTTATTTGATTCTCTGTCTGTCTGTCTGTCTGTCTGTCTGTCTGTCTGTCTGTCTGTCTGTCTGTCTGTCTGTCTGTCCGTCTGTCTGTCTGTCTGTCTGTCTGTCTGTCTGTCTGTCTGTCTGTCTGTCTGTCTGACTGTCTGTCTGTCTGCAAATAAATAGTGCAGTTGACTGGAGTCATGCAAACCTCATGCAAATTAACATTTCTAAAGCAAAATCTATGTTAATATGAACCAGGCAAAGACTTCACACTCTAAACTCGCAGAGAACTCTTCAGCTGCACGTTGGTAGCACGCCTATAGAAAGTGTAACCGAGCACAAGGCACTGGGTCTTATCATAGATCAAAATCTAGCCTTTAATTCCCATGTGCATGCTCTAATTAAACAAATAGCCAAAAAAAGTATACCAACTTGCCAAAATTAAAAGTGTACTCGACGAAAACACAAGAAGAATATTCTATACTTCCCACATACAAACACATATTAATTATTGCTCCACAATTTGGGATGGATGCTCTAAATCAATAACAAAATACCTTTATTGACTCCAGAAAAGGTCAGTGCGTTTAATCAATGGTGATAAGCTTACAGACAATTCTAACCTACATGAACGTCTTTAGTTACTGCGACACCACAAACGCCTACTTTTTAATAAGGCTAAACTAATTCACAAAATCCCATTTCAAAATGCTCCAAGCTACCTTTGGGCATTGTTTAAATATAACGCAAGATATAGCGAACATAAGGAAATATGCTTAACCAAGTGGATACATGTAAATAAATACCTAGGGGGAATTATCACATCAGATCGAAGATGCACGACATAGATTTACAACAGAAAACGAAAATAATATATCACTATCACTGAATGTATGAAAGAAAGTAGTGACATGTAATGTAGAACCTTGTTTTGCTGTATAGCAGCGAATCAACGAACGTAAATGAACAAATTAGAAAAAAAGCTTGGAAGCAACGGAAAAGAGGTTCCTGGAACGAATGTTGCCAATATCTTGAGGCAAATAGATTCGACTCTCGTGAAACCCAGATATACGAATCAAGTTAAGAAAACGCATTCCTTATTCTGTGCACTCTTTTTATGCTCACCTGAACCTGCTCATAATGAAATATCAACAGTCATCATCATTATCATCATCGATATCATCATCTTCCATTTTTGCCGCCAAGTTTCATGGGGAGTAATAATTGTTGCTCCAGCGCCTAATGTGTGCACTGGATAATGTCATTCTGTGTGATTGTGCAATGTCTTTGATGTCGTCAATCCATTTTCTATTTGGGCGTTCTCTTGCTCTCGTAGCAGATATTCTTTGATGTAGGGCCAGTGCTGGTAGTTGATGGTGTTGCATTCTAACAAGATCAGAAAATAATTTGATCTTCTGTTTTTCAATATATGTGGCACAAGCCGTTGATCCCACTGTCTGTCTGATAACATAATTTCTTATTCGGCCTCAGATAGTTAAGTTTGAAGCTCTCCTAAAGCATCTCATCTCACCGGTGTTCATGTTTGATATTTGTAACATAAGTGTGGTGTGAATACACTATTTATTGTATATCGTTTTGCAGACATAAGCATTTGGATATTTCAGTATGGGTGATAGTTGATATATTATTAATATCAACAGTGCTTGGCGAAAATTGTGAAGACACCCAAAAAAGCCACAGTGGAAAGAAAACCCCGCACTAAACGATATTGTATCATAGATAAACTTCCAAGAAATGACCGAAGAGAGCATTTCAAGCCAAGAACAAGTCTCCCAGGACAAAGAATAGCAAGTGGGAATGCCATGAGATGGATACGAGAAACAGAGCAAGTGTGTGAAACAATGTCACTAAAACACACAGTTGAGAAATCAACCGAACACTGGGGCACGAGTGGGCGGAGTTAATGTGGTCACATGACTGCGCCCAGGTCAAAAGCCGGAAAACGTGTGTTCGAGAGGAGACGGAGCTGAGACGTGAAAGGGAACGGTCGTAGTGTATACGGTCAAGTGTACTAATCCGGCACTTGGCACTCTGAATTGCTAATCAGGACATTGGCATGTCACTGGAAACAGCTTAAGATTAGTTATTACCATCTCTTGTATTAATACTTGTATATATTCATATGTACATAGATACGTACATCCCATTATGTTATTATTCTCAGATAGCATTAGAGTATCTGAATCTGAATGGAGAGTAAGAATGCAGCTGCAGATAGAAGACCTATGCCACTTGAGCACACGATGAGCACCATAGAAGTCCATGGACCACCAGACTATTTAGAACCTATTGTTGAATGGATACAAGATTGATCTACGTCTCACAAGTATTCATCAAAGATTCTGGGTTCAAGACATTAATTTAAAACTTTAATTTCTATCATTATCATCATTATCAAAATATTTTTGAAAAAAAAAAAAAAAAAAAAAAAAAAATTTTTAAATAATGAAAACAACAACAATTATTTCCCATGATGTTGTTATTATCATTTCATTCATCATCATTATGACAATTAATGTATAATTACATAGATGGCTATAGGTTTCGAAATTGAATAGTCCCAATAGAACTTATGATCTTATGAAAAGATCCACTACATATAGGACGAGAGACACCTCGTCTACAACTTGAAGTTTCTACAACAGAATAACTATATGTTGGAAACAGAAAACTACAAGTCCAACAGTACGACATAGGTGGTCACAATTAAAACAAAAAGTGCAAATTAAGGCAAGTGGTAAAGCAAAGTATGGTCACAGTTCAACAGAACATATAAACAACAACAAGTGAAAATGGAAAGGTGAGAGAAACAAAACAAGTACGAGTCTACAGAAATGTTCTAAACCAGAATATTTCAAATAGAACATGAATAAAATAACGAACACGTTGTATATGTGTGATATTACTGTATTGATTCAATGTACAGTGATGTCAAATTATAAAACATGTATACATTCAATGCAAAATATTATTTTAACAGTAAGTGCATATAGGGAAACATGTATACATAAGATGGAATACATTTGCATTCATTGAATATGATAAAACATGTATACATTGTATAGAATATATTATTAGTATTCATAAGAGGATTATGGAACATTTACGCATTGCATTGATATGATGAGTCATGAAGGTAAAGAAGTCTCACTGGTAATTGCATAATTAGAAAGGATAAGGTAATAAGTTGTATAGAGAAGTGGTATAAAGAACAAACAGAATCGCCACAACGTCCATTTGCAAGTATAGCATCCAGGCAATGAAAGATCAGGTCAACATACCCCAAAGCTGATAATACCTGGGTAAAATACAGAGGAGATAAATACACTGCATGCATAAAGGCAACAATAAGGTCAAACATAACTCATCTACGTCCAAGTGAAAATAGGAGCGATCCATAGATACAAGAAGGGACAGTGGAAGCCATAGTCCATAAGCACTCACATATGCCTTACCCAGGGCGTGAGGACTTGGAGAAGGATAAGAAGCTCATGTATATTACGTGATTGAGGAGCTGCTAGAGATGTTTGGTGAAACATTGGATCCTACGTCAGACAAGATCTCAGATCTCTGAACTTGAAAAGGAGGCTGGGACTACACGGAAGTCCAGGTGTAGACGGGTAACCGTGTCCGCATAATATATTATATGGTTTGTGATGTTGCTTATTGATGAAAACTTGTCACGAGTCTAAATGAATCATGGAATAGATAAGCTCATATGTAATGACAATTGACGTACGGATATGTACGAGTATTGATAGGGACCCAAGCGTGCGACCATAGAGTTCACCAAAAGAAACTGTAGTGTGTAATTATCCAACTCATGTCAAGAAGTAGAAGGAAGACTGAGTAAAAGTAGAAAAAATTTTTACAACAATTTAAAAAAAAGGGGGGGGGGAATATTGCCATGAGATGGATACGAGAAACAGAGCAAGTGTGTTAAACGATGTCACTAAAACACACAGTTGAGAAATCAACCGAACACCGGGGCACGAGTGGGTGGAGTTAATGTGGTCACATGACTGCGCCCAGATCAAAAGCCGGAAACCGTGTGTTCGAGAGGAGACGGAGCTGAGACGTGAAAGGGAACGGTCGTTTGAAAGTGTTTGCAGTGTTTGAAAGTATTCAAAAGGAATGGAAATCATCTGAGACGCAGTCCAAGGTACAGATTGTTGCTATGGTGAACATTGGCAATGATGGAGCAACGCACTGAAGCTGACGCCTGAGGAATGTAAACTCCGACCAGTGGTGGCGAGACAGCTGACACTGTGTTGATAACATTGACCTGAATGGCTGGCATAGACACGCCGTGACCAGAACTTGTGGTTACAAGTTATGTGTGAGTAGTGATACTGTTAAGAACTGTTAAGCAATTTACCAAGTGAACTATGCGATAGGCAGATATAGCAAATGCATCAACTAGAGTCCCTCATGACGATTAAACGAACCATGCATTATATATTTGTAGTCAGTGGGTGTGTTGGTCATACGCAGAACGCTGAACGGCAGGAAGCCGGCGGTGTATGGCAACCACGGTGATAACTGTTCTACAATAAAAGTGACTGTGTTATTTAAAGACGCAACGGACTTGTAGGTTGTGTGCATAGCAGATCTGTAAAGTGTAACGTGTTTGTTCGAGCCATTAGAGATACTTCACCCTAGACAAATTCCAAGATTTCGGACATGTGGTAGGATAACGTCAAGTGGCACGAATCCGGCACTTGGCAGGGAATTTGTACAAATGGCAATGACAAAAGCGTGAAACCTTGGATGACCAATGAAATATTGAATAGGGTGGAAGAAAGACGCCGGTGCAAGAACAAAACTACTGAACAGGGAAGGAGTGTCTTTAAGAAAATAAGGAATTAAACTGACTGAAAGTGTTATATCGCAAGAGAACATTGGTGGAAATATCCCTGCCAAGAAATTGAAGAATTAAATAGAACAAGAAACTGAGTCCTGATGATAAGAAAAGCAACATTCAACTAGAACTTAAACATAATAAGTCTGCAGATGCACTCGGCGAGTTCCCTTGAAATATACCAGGCAATAAATCGTGCAACATATTGTATGTGGCGTCTGTGATTTAATTCACTTAGGAAATACATTGTTTTAAAATTCAACTAGAAAACTACATGTAAGTTCAGGCAGGAGCAATATATGACAAACATAGACATGTTCTGGTTAGCTCAGAGAATAAAATGCAGAGGTGGAGAGAATACAAATAGAATAGTATAGCAATGAAGATTAGAACACAATTTGGATTTAAAAGAGAATAATCTACCAATAACAAGGGACAGAAATCGATACCGCACTGCTCTCAGTTTATACTAACAAAGCACCAAGGTTAAGCCATAAAAATGTAATGGGTTGAACTGCAGTAAAGCTATAAAATACAATGAATAAATCAACAAAAACGGAAAGAGTAATTTGTTCTAACACAATCACAAGTGACAGAATGGACATTGCAGGTAGGAGGCCTCCATCAGTACAACAACAACAATAAACTAATACAAGTGCAAAAGAATATATATATATATTTTTTTTAATGGTACGTGAGAGCGGTGGTTGTCAGGTCTTAGTCAGATATGACTACGCTGTCGAATGACAGAGTGCACGACATGCTTCCTGTTAACACCGAATGTTGGGCAGCCCTTACCAAACCCAACACCTCACATTGTGCCAACGGCTTCTTGCGGAGGAGCGTACTTGGGAGGGCACACGCCTTATCCTTGTGCGAAGAAATGTACCCTAAGCCTTGGTCGACAACTGGCTTAGGTTCGAAGCTCCGACAGGCGGTCAGTTAGCGGATTACTTTGCTGATCCGGCAGCTTCTGCTGCTTGTCTCGTTCCGGGCGTATTGGTGTTACTTTTCCTATGGAATAATCTAGGCATAGATCTATATTCATATTTATAACGTTTCACGACATGAATCATTCTTAGAACTGATTTACCTATTTAATGAATGAATGAAGAAGTCAATCAAACTGCCCTCTCATTGACACGCGCTCTAGCGTGTTCAGTATTATATATCTACAGAATGTTTGTAAAGTCTCACTACATTTTGTATGTAAAACAAATTTGAAAAATGAAATACATGATATCATTAAAACATGTGCTCCACAGTCCACCGTGAAGTAATATGCAGCGAATGACTATCGTCTGCTGGAGTAATTCTTTGCACCCAAAACAGAATTTTGTTATCAGCCGAAGAAAGAATGTTTCTAAATGTGTTCTACATACAATGTGTGGTGAGACTTTACAGAAACCCTGTATAAACATGTAGTTAGGTTTGATGCACTAAAGAATGACATTCACACATACCAGAACATCGGATTTCGACCAAATGTATCACTGACTATAAGCCACATAGTATATAGCATAATTAGTGTTTGCGAGTCATCGAAGTGCAGCAGTTACTGCCTGCAGTCGCATTCACAAGCTTGATGTGACCGCGTCCGCTCGCTCTGTTCTGCTACACTTCTTCTATGCACATAGGCAGTACACCTTCATCCTGGGAGTTTCCCGCGTAACAATGATCCATCATTGAAATGTGGTAACTGGTATGATTCACTTACAGCAGCTTAAATTCTGCCTCGGTTTGTACTTCAAGCCATTCTCGGCACTTCCTGTTCGACGTACTTAACGTTTTATCAATCAGTCAAGTGCCGTCCACGGTCATAGTAGGCTACAATACATCTCCAACAATCTGTGTCTCTCGCCTTTCTTGTACATTTTGACATAATGTTGTTCATCCATCTTTTGATGTTATTTTCCCATGTGTATCACTGTCTACCTCTTGCTCGCCTACCCTTAACCTTTCCCTCATTATGGTTTTTACAAATGTGTTATGTATTTTATTAGAAAGCAGAAAGTCAAATGGTTTGGCCATGCAAGTAGGTTACCAGTCAACAGCATACCACAACAAGCAATGATGTACAGACCAGATGGAAACAGAGGAAGAGGCCGACACGTAAACGTTGGACGGAGGGAATAGCAGAGTCCATGGGAATATCGATATATGAAGCCCTTAATCGGGCACTATCATGAAGTTTATACTTCACCTCGACACCGCAAGGTTCAAGAAGAACATGATGAGATGAGATATGTATTTTACTATGGCTAAAATGTTAAACTTGTTTTGGTTTTGTTTTTTATTATTATTTTGTTTTTTTTTCGTCAAGTTTCTTGTCATGTGCAGCCTCTCTATAACGGCTTCAGTTGACTGTTCTTGTTTCCATGCAATACGACATATGCTTCTGTATATCCACACCACTAGAGCCTAATTTGCTTGTTCTTTGGCTAGGTTTCTGCGCCTAACTTTGTTTCAGTGGAAAAGAACCGGCACTCCAACTACAGATTAAATATATCCAAGTTGTTGATGTTCTGATAGTCTAAGATTCCAAAACCAGATCTCAAGAATGGGATTACGTGACAATAGACAAGGAGCAGTCTAGAATCAATCGCTGTTGTACGCCGACCTGTGTCGTCCATCTAAACATGCAACCAGGTCAGGAGACAATGACGATTTCCCAGCTGTCTTTCTCTTTGGTCCCATATCCAAAATGGAATGTCCTAGGATATCATCTCGTGATAACACTCCATGGGTAGTCCATACTACTAATGGTGATTCAAATAAGGCGGTCAAGTCGTATAGAACCTTCAATAATCAACCATGGAGCAATGAAATCTTATAATGACAGAACACTAACAAAAAAATCCAAAAAACTACCAATATGCAACCACTATGATGGTAGAAAACTGTAGAAGCCGAATGGATAGATACGACGAGGGTAACAACACTGTGGCAGAAGGATAACAATAAGCGGCCTATATATGAGGTTGACGTTGAGGCAGAGACAGGATAAAGGAATCCTTGTAACAATTTTAAGCCTCTTAATGCGAAAACACATAAAAAGCATTTGTATCTGATATAGATACAGACCAAAGTCTAATTTACTCAATAACAGCAGATACCTTGCTAAAATGTTTATGTTTAAGACATGTGGTAATTGATAGCAATATATTTCTGGATGCGAATGAGATAATAACTCTCTTGAATAGCAGAAGTCCAAGAAGCAGCTCAGAATGAAAGGAGTTATTTATAACATCATATTTAACGATAGATGTATGGGATTGTGTGACGATGTCACGCCTAGATCGCTAGGAGAACACCACGCTAACTAAAGTAGCACCTATATAAAATTAATTCTTTTCTTAATATAGCGTTGTAATTCCACATGATGACGTTGCTTATATATGTGAAAAATGATGTGCAGTAGTATAAGTGACATTATTTAAAACCGCGTCATAACTGAAATTGACTTCGTACTTTGATCTTTCCCGTCTCCGACACCTTATCTTGCCCTATAAAGTTCATTAGACTAAGGATATAGTTTAAACTCCACCATCCTATCCTTGGGTAATTGCGATACGCAATTATTGCTGCAGTACCAGAGGTCGCAGATAACGACTTGCGGCTGTTTACATACCCATAAACCCCGTGAAAGCCAGGCGCATCCATAACATTCCAACTAACCTAACCATGTTAAACTCTTACTTAATGATCCTTTATGAGCTTACATTATGTGCAAGGCTAGAGGTGAGGTTTAATTAAAATATTATTTCATATAAGGGGTTGGAAAATAACTGTACCCAGACGGAATAATATTCGTATTGCGGTGAAACCTCAGGTTTTCGATAACGTGTTTCTATGGCATGCTTGAGATATAAGACTTTATAGAAAATTACGAGTGTGTACACATGTGGTACCTTATATTTTGAATAACCACAAATATTATTACGATGTACGAGGGTAAGTTAATAAGTAAGACACAAATGGCCGTAGAAAAATAACTAATTATGATAACAACTTGAAACCAGTTTATTTTTATACATACTTTGTCCCTTTATTTCTCAACATAATTTCCACCAACAAAGATGCATTTATCCCATCGTTTTATCAGTCCTCCCAAACCGGCTGCATAGAACTGTGTGTCCTGTTTTCATTTACCTGCCATCCCACAGAACTGTGTGACTTACTTATTGACTCGCCCTCGAAACGTTTTCTACCCAGCTATACACTGCTTTACGGGAAATCGCTAGGGGCTAAGTCCACTGAAAATCCACCTTGGCAGGAGACATTTCGCGAGTGATGTCGAAGATGAATGTGAAGTGAAAACGTGGTTTAGAAAACAGAGCACGCAGTTCAATGCAGCTGGTTTGGGAGGACTGATAAAACGATTGGTTAAATGCATCAATGTTGGTGGAAATTATGTTGTGAAATATAGGGACAATGTACGTATAAAAATAAACTGATTTCAAGCTATTATCATGTTTAGTTATTTTTCTACAGCCATTTGTGACTTACTTATTAACTTATCCTCGTACAATGTGTGGATGAACACATGTATACAGTTCTGAAGTGTATAAGCCATGTAGGATGTCGGAAAATAAAAAAAAAAGGCGATTGCCTGAATAGAGTGGTAGAAGAAATAATATGTGGAACATGATTCTCATATGCCGGCAATATTACCAGGCGATTTACGTTAAAATCTAAATTTAGATTAACATCATACGGTGCCATGTCGAAAATATTTGAAGAAAATATAATAAACTATGTGGTTTGGGGACTTAATTTGGGAAGTAAAGAATTCCACTGTTGGAACCTTTTTCGCATTAGTACCAACTCCATAATTTGTATCATCATGTCATAAAATATACAATATATACCCCCAGCTATACAAATATTGAGTCATCAAGCCTAGCAAACAGGAACTTTGCCTGTTGTTTTTGTTTGCCTCTGAGAATAACACAAATAAACACCGAGAAAACCAGCCAACAGCGACATGTCCATGAACAAACTACTGAGAGGAATGTGGCTATTTTTTTTTTTAATTTCATTTAATTGATTCAGTACCAAATAAAAAGTACGTTTGGACTAAACATAGTACATGGTCAAATGAACAAGTATTATAATATGTATTTCCATTCACTGAGCGTTGCACTTGCGGAAGATACCACGAAACACTAACAAATAACGTGTGTTGCCGGAGCCCATACGGGGGAGCAAAGAATAGTAACACTGTTGCCAGTAGTATATTAGGTAACCCAGACACACAAAAACACATCCAAGATGGCGCCGTATAGGGTTTATGAAGGAAATATTTGCGGAAATTGCCGACTCGGTAAAAAAAAATTTTTGGCGGCGTGTGGGAACGAAAAATCTGTGGGTTGTTGGCGGGTGTCTGTGAAAGTAATTAAGGTAAAAGTATTTTATGTTGGTGGAAATAGAAAGAGAGGGTGTGAGTACGGATGAGGGAGGGGTGTAAGTTATATATTTTGGTTGGACGTGGTTACGTAGGGTATATGAGCTGTTAGTATGAGTGGTGAGTGATGTATAAACTGCCAAGGGTGTGATGGGTCGTGGTTATACTCGACGACTCATGGGTAGAGGTGTAGATGGTTACTATCATCTGAACAGTGTGATAGTACTGTCTAAGTGAAAGTAAAGGGTGGTATGTTCATAGTAGCTTATTCACTACCATCATTACAAAGGAAATCTTATAAAGTTATAATGGGTGTCATTTGATGGTAAGGGGTGGGTATTAGTGGTCAAGAAGGAGTGGTCGAAATAGGGATGGTCATAAATGTAATAAGAGGTGTTATGTTCACAGTTACACACTGGTCAAGTAGTGGTCAAGCAATGGTCAAGTAAGGGTCAAGTAGTCAAGTAAGGAAATTTTAGGGAAAAGTGATTGTAATGATATGGTGGTGATTAAAGAGTGGTAAATTAGTGGTAAACCAGTGGTCAAGCAATGGTCAAGTAAGGGTCAAGTAGTCAAGTAAGGAAATTTTAGGGAAAAGTGGTTGTAATGATATGGTGGTGATTAAAGAGTGGTAAATTAGTGGTCAATCAGTGGTCAAGCAATGGTCAAGTGGTCAAGTGAATAAATTTTAGCGGAAAGTAGTTATAGCGACATGGTGATGCTTAAAGGGTGGTAAATTAGTGGTCAAGTAGTGGTCAAGTAGTGGTCAAGTAGTGGTCAAGTGGTCGAGTGACCACTTAAATTGTAGAGGACGATGTGCCTAAGATTATGGTAGTGATTAAAGTGATCGATGAAGTGGTCAAGCAGTGGTCAAGCAGTGGTCAAGTAGTCGAGTGACCACTTAAATTGTAGGGGAAAGTACGTATAGTGCAATAGTGGTGGGTAAAGTGAGGAGGAATCACTAGTAGTGATAATAGTACTACCAATATCAGCTATACACAAGTACAGACACACTCACCCATAAACAAATAAACAAAGACGGTCACACAGACACACTTGTACATACAGACCTAAAACATCACAACTATACACAAGTACAGACTCACCCATAATCAATTACACAAATACACACCTACAACCACAAAGACACCCAAGTACACACATGTACACACTTGATACATTTGTACATACAGACATATACATAAAGACAGACAAGCACAAAGACACACTCATACCATTACTACTGTCATCACAACTATACACAAGTACACACACACTCACCCATACACAAGAACACACAAAGACAAATACAAAGACAGCCAAGTACACACACCCATCGCCTAGGATTACTACTCTCATCACAACTATACACAAGTACAGACCCATAATCAATTACACAAATACACACCTACTACAAACTCAAAGACACACACCCATACCATTACTACTGTCACTATCAACAGATATACACATGTGCAGAGACAGCACAGACACACTCGTACCATTACTACTGTCATCACAACTATACTCAAGTACATACCCATAATCAAATACACAAGAACACTCACAGACAAATACAAAGACAACCAAACAAACACACGTACAGATTCAGAAGTACAGACAAACCATACCATTACTACTGTCACTATCAACAGACATACACATAAAGACAGACAAGCACAAAGACACACTCATACTATTACTACTGTCATCACAACTATACACAAGTACAGACACACTCACCCATACAAGCACAAAGTCAACCACACACAGCCATAAACAACCACTCAAGTACAGACACACTCACCCATAATCAATTACACAAATAAACACCTACAAACAAAAACACACAAAGACACATACAAAGACAGCCAAGTACACACACCCATCGCCTAGGATTACTACTGTCAGCACAACTATACTCAAGTACTACCCATAAACAAATACACAAGAACACACAAAGACAAATACAAAGACAACCAAACAAACACACGTACAGATTCAGAAGTACAGACAAACCATACCATTACTACTGTCACTATCAACAGATATACACACGTGCAGAGACAGCACAGACACACTCATACTATTACTACTGTCATCACAACTATACACAAGTACAGACACACTCACCCATAATCAATTATACAAATACACACCTACAAACAAAAACACACAAAGACACAGACACACTTGTACATACAGACACAGAAGTACAGACAATCCATACTATTACTACTGTCACAACTATACACAAGTACAGACACACTCACCCATAATCAATTATACAAATACAAACACAACCAAACAAACACACGTACAGATTCAGAAGTACAGACAAACCATACCATTACTACTGTCACATCAACAGCTATACACAACTACACAACCATAATCAAATACACAAAGAGGACCACACAAACCATTACTACTGGTACCACAACCAGTACAGATACACTCACCTATAAACAAATACATAAACAAAACGTGTCCCTACAATAATATCACAAACCATATACCCTTTTTGGTAAAGAACGCGGATGTCCGAGAAGCCCCTACGTCATCAACGCCATATGCAAAAGTCATTAAGTATGAGTCATCGGTGTGTAGGGAAGCAGGCGGGTGTGAGAATAGCTTGTCTTCAAAAACTCCCACGTCAGCTATATAGGGTCGTGTGCAGAACCAGTGTATAAAATAGAAGGCGTCTCTTGTGAACTCAGTACCAGTTCACGTGCTTACTTGGTTAGCTACAGAGGTGCTTCAGGCTGGTGTGAGCAGTGTTCGTGTAGTAAGCAGATATTGTTCACGTGCTGACTTGGCTAGCTACAGCAGTGAAACAGGTTGGTGTGAGCCTTATTCGTTTCGTCAGCATCTGATAAAATAGTGAAACATATATTGTATACATCAGAACTTTTTGGTGATGTAAGAAAGAAATAACAAAAAACAGTTTATCAATATGACCACCAGATCTACTTTCACGTGTTCAGTATGCGACAAAACCTATTGTGATAAGTATACCCTTAATCGTCACATTCTGACCATTCACGAGGGGAAAGACCAAATATATCCCTGTCAGTTATGTGATAAGGTGTATAATACGAACGATGGCCTACAAAACCATAAACGAATACATCATCAACCACGTATGAATACACCAAACAATACAACACCAGAGACGACAGCGCCATATGTACATTTACACCAGCCTCGTAGTCTAATGCAAGTACCAGACTGCCACCACTGTGCCTTCAATGATAACCTTACCCGCTATAATGGGAACATTCACAATGATTATCCCTGTCAGGTACGTGACAATCTATACAATTCGAACCTACAACGGTACTTACATCACCAGACATCACGAGAAAGAACGACACCCTTAGACACCCTGGCAACAAGTCCACTCATAGTAGCAGAGGATATCCAACCAAAGGATAGAGACAGCTTGGCAGCTCTTAAGGTGTACTGCAAGGACCTGTCGCTTATGCTACCCAATCAAGTGGTAGTATTAGAAAAAAGTGTCGACCACCGCTACCGGGTGGTTTTGGTATGATAAAAAGAAGTATTCAGATATCTTGTATGAAGGATCAACTCTCATACATGACCTTATTCTGGATCCGAAACAAATAAGGTATGTGTGATGGCTTCGACAACAACAACAGTGTTTTTGATAGTCAACCACCAGAGCCCAGAAGAATGAAGATCACTAATCCAGAACTTTTTGGTTTTTTCACTAATCATGTATGTCATTGATTTTTTTTTTCTTATGATATATCTCTAAACTGTTTTTCACTAATCATGTATGTCATTGATTTTTTTCTTACGATATATCACTAAACTGTTTTTCACTAATCATGTATGTCAATGATTTTTTTCTTACGATATATCTCTAAACTGTTTTTCACTAATCATGTATGTCATTGATTTTTTTCTTATATCTCTAAACTGTTTTTCACTAATCATGTATGTCATTGATTTTTTTCTTACGATATATCACTACATTGTATTGATGAATATATATGTCATTGATTTTTTTCTTATATCTCTAAACTGTTTTTCACTAATCATGTATGTCATTGATTATTTTTCTTACGATATATCACTACATTGTATTGATGAATATATATGTCATTGATGTTTTCTTATATCACTAAATTATTTTGATGAATAATACATTCTTTGATATATTGAAACCAAGATTTTTGTTGATTTTCTTTATTGGTTTTGTGTTCATGACGTTGTCTTGTCGGCTCAGAGCATACATTACCAGACATGAACAAAGTCTTAGAAGAAGTTATGAAAAGTCGGAACAGTCAAATGTATAAAAATAGGAGTTAACCAAGTATGAAAAGGCCTAAAGAGAGAAATGTCTCGACCAAGCTTATAAAAATCTAGGAAAAAAATATTACAACTAAAATGTTGATCAAAAATTATAACTTCAAACATTATAAAAATAACCAAATGTGAAAAACATCATCCAAAGACAGAAATATTTCAACTAAACTTATAAATAAGTCACCAAAAGGGAAAAGGGCAAGTACAGAAATAGCTATGGAAAAAGTAAGTCCACAAAACTAAGAAGAAAAAAATTTAACTTCTGTAGTCAAATGTGTCTTATCTGAAAAGACGCTATCAATGGCACCACTTTCCTTTATTTACGTTACTGAAGGCCTTCACCGTATCTGGTACAGAAACCCTTTATACATCACTCATCTCTCCACACTCTTGGTTTCTTTCTAATACAAAGTGGTTACATCACCAAGAACTTCAAACCTCAATTGTACACGTGCTCCCTTGAAACACCCATGACAGTTAACAACATTTATGGCCATGTAATCTGTGACTCCATCGGGGATAGTTCATCCGAGTATTCGTCACCAAAGATCCATTTCCCATGGCTGACATCTTCAACTTGCTATACCACATCTTATTCTAACATACACTTTACATGAAATTTCCCAAATTTTGGGATCTATTAAAGAATACGTAATGAGATACACAAAGACACCAAGAACACATCAGACAAAACAACTCACAAACTAAAACTAATACCATATCAGATCCCAGCCAACAAAAGCAACTAGAATACAAACATATAATAAGGAAACACATGACACACAGAGCTTACATCACCAGACACATCACCTGGACTCAAACAAATTTTGCTTCTTGTACTTTAGAATTCTACCAACACTTCTTTCCTATCACCAAAACTAAACATCTACCACACAACCACTGGGCATTTGTCCAACATAATACTCATACCCTGTTCCGACTTTTCATAACTTCTTCTAAGACTTTGTTCATGTCTGGTAATGTAAGCTCTGAGCCGACAAGACAACGTCATGAACACAAAACCACTAAAGAAAATCAACAAAAATCTTGGTTTCAATATGTCAAAGAATGTATTATTCATCAAAACACTTTAGTGATATAAGAAAACACCAATGACATATATATTCATCAATACAATGTAGTGATATATCGTAAGAAAAATAATCAATGACATACATGATTAGTGAAAAACAGTTTAGAGATATAAGAAAAAAATCAATGACATATATATTCATCAATACAATGTAGTGATATATCGTAAGAAAAAAATCAATGACATACATGATTAGTGAAAAACAGTTTAGAGATATAAGAAAAAATCAATGACATACATGATTAGTGAAAAACAGTTTAGAGATATATCGTAAGAAAAAAATCATTGACATACATGATTAGTGAAAAACAGTTTAGTGATATATCGTAAGAAAAAAATCAATGACATACATGATTAGTGAAAAACAGTTTAGAGATATATCATAAGAAAAAAAAAATCAATGACATACATGATTAGTGAAAAAACCAAAAAGTTCTGGATTAGTGATCTTCATTCTTCTGGGCTCTGGTGGTTGACTATCAAAAACACTGTTGTTGTCGAAGCCATCACACATACCTTATTTGTTTCGGATCCAGAATAAAGTCATGTATGAGAGTTGATCCTTCATACAAGATATCTGAATACTTCTTTTTATCATACCAAAACCACCCGGTAGCGGTGGTCGACACTTTTTTCTAATACTACCACTTGATTGGGTAGCATAAGCGACAGGTCCTTGCAGTACGCCTTAAGAGCTGCCAAGCTGTCTCTATCCTTTGGTTGGATATCCTCTGCTACTATGAGTGGACTTGTTGCCAGGGTGTCTAAGGGTGTCGTTCTTTCTCGTGATGTCTGGTGATGTAAGTACCGTTGTAGGTTCGAATTGTATAGATTGTCACGTACCTGACAGGGATAATCATTGTGAATGTTCCCATTATAGGTAAGGTTATCATTGAAGGCACAGTGGTGGCAGTCTGGTACTTGCATTAGACTACGAGGCTGGTGTAAATATACATATGGCGCTGTCGTCTCTGGCGTTGTATTGTTTGGTGTATTCATACGTGGTTGATGATGTATTCGTTTATGGTTTTGTAGGCCATCGTTCGTATTATACACCTTATCACATAACTCATCTCATCTCATCTCATCGTGTTCCTCTTGTACCTTGCGGTGTCGAGGTGAAGTATAAACTTCGTGAGAGTGCCCGGTTATGGGCTTCGTATATCGACATTCCCATGGATTCTGTTATTCCCTCCGTCCAACGTTTACGTGGTCGGCCTCTTCCTCTGTTTCCATCTGGTCTGTACATCATTGCTTGTTGTGGCATGCTGTTGGCTGGTAGCCTACTTGCATGGCCAAACCATTTGACTTGCTGCTTTCTAATAAAATCTAGAGCAGCTTTAACCCCCACTTTAGTCCTGATTTCTTCATTTCTGATCTTATCTCTTCTTGATACGTTGAGTATTCTTCTCAGGAACCTCATTTCTGTTGTTGTGATTTTTCTTTTCTCTTTTTCTGTCATTGTCCAGGTTTGGCATTGGTAGCACAGAGTTGGTAGGAAGATTGTGTTGTAAAGTGCTTTCTTAGTAGTTATTGATACATGTTTGTTCTTTAGTATTGGTGCCATTTGTCCATTGAGTTGATTTGCCTTATTGCACCTATTTGGTCTTTCCCCTCGTGAATGGTCCGAATGTGACGATTAAGGGTATACTATCACAATAGGTTTTGTCGCATACTGAACACGTGAAAGTAGATCTGGTGGTCATATTGATAAACTGTTTTTTGTTATTTCTTTCTTACAACACCAAAAAGTTCTGATGTATACAATGTTTCACTATTTTATCAGATGCTGACGAAACGAATAAGGCTCACACCAACCTGTTTCACTGCTGTAGCTAGCCAAGTCAGTACGTGATCAATATCTGCTTACTACACGAACACTGCTCACACCAGCGTGAAGCACAAATAACTCTGTAGATACCCAAGTCAGCACGTGAACAATATCTGCTTACTACACGAACACTGCTCACACCAGCCTGAAGCACCTCTGTAGCTAACCAAGTAAGCACGTGAACTGGTACTGAGTTCACAAGAGACGCCTTCTATTTTATACACTGGTTCTGCACACGACCCTATATAGCTGACGTGGGAGTTTTTGAAGACAAGCTATTCTCACACCCGCCTGCTTCCCTACACACCGATGACTCATACTTAATGACTTTTGCATATGGCGTTGATGACGTAGGGGCTTCTCGGACATCCGCGTTCTTTACCAAAAAGGGTATATGGTTTGTGATATTATTGTAGGGACACGTTTTGTTTATGTATTTGTTTATAGGTGAGTGTATCTGTACTGGTTGTGGTACCAGTAGTAATGGTTTGTGTGGTCCTCTTTGTGTATTTGATTATGGTTGTGTAGTTGTGTATAGCTGTTGATGTGACAGTAGTAATGGTATGGTTTGTCTGTACTTCTGAATCTGTACGTGTGTTTGTTTGGTTGTGTTTGTATTTGTATAATTGATTATGGGTGAGTGTGTCTGTACTTGTGTATAGTTGTGGTGACAGTAGTAATAGTATGGATTGTCTGTACTTCTGTGTCTGTATGTACAAGTGTGTCTGTGTCTTTGTGTGTTTTTGTTTGTAGGTGTGTATTTGTATAATTGATTATGGGTGAGTGTGTCTGTACTTGTGTATAGTTGTGATGACAGTAGTAATAGTATGAGTGTGTCTGTGCTGTCTCTGCACGTGTGTATATCTGTTGATAGTGACAGTAGTAATGGTATGGTTTGTCTGTACTTCTGAATCTGTACGTGTGTTTGTTTGGTTGTCTTTGTATTTGTCTTTGTGTGTTCTTGTGTATTTGTTTATGGGTATGTACTTGAGTATAGTTGTGCTGACAGTAGTAATCCTAGGCGATGGGTGTGTGTACTTGGCTGTCTTTGTATGTGTCTTTGTGTGTTTTTGTTTGTAGGTGTGTATTTGTGTAATTGTTTATGGGTGAGTGTGTCTGTACTTGAGTGGTTGTTTATGGCTGTGTGTGGTTAACTTTGTGCTTGTATGGGTGAGTGTGTCTGTACTTGTGTATAGTTGTGATGACAGTAGTAATAGTATGAGTGTGTCTTTGTGCTTGTCTGTCTTTATGTGTATGTCTGTTGATAGTGACAGTAGTAATGGTATGGTTTGTCTGTACTTCTGAATCTGTACGTGTGTTTGTTTGGTTGTCTTTGTATTTGTCTTTGAGTGTTCTTGTGTATTTGTTTATGGGTATGTACTTGAGTATAGTTGTGATGACAGTAGTAATGGTACGAGTGTGTCTGTGCTGTCTCTGCACATGTGTATATCTGTTGATAGTGACAGTAGTAATGGTATGGGTGTGTGTCTTTGAGTTTGTAGTAGGTGTGTATTTGTGTAATTGATTATGGGTCTGTACTTGTGTATAGTTGTGATGAGAGTAGTAATCCCAGGCGATGGGTGTGTGTACTTGGCTGTCTTTGTATTTGTCTTTGTGTGTTCTTGTGTATGGGTGAGTGTGTGTGTACTTGTTTATAGTTGTGATGACAGTAGTAATGGTATGGGTGTGTCTTTGTGCTTGTCTGTCTTTATGTATATGTCTGTATGTACAAATGTATCAAGTGTGTACATGTGTGTACTTGGCTGTCTTTGTGTTTGTATGACCCTCTTTGTATGATTTTTACACACCCCACAAAAAAGAGACTTGTATCTCTAACAACGCACCAGCTAATATTCTTGTCGCTAATATTGGTAGTACTATTATCACTACTATTGATTCTTCCTCACTTTACCCACCACCATTGCACTATACGTACTTTCCCCTACAATTTAAGTGGTCACTCGACTATTTGACCACTGCTTGACCACGTCATCGATCACTTTAATCACTACCATAATCTTAGGCACATCGTCCTCTACAATTTAAGTGGTCACTCGACCACTTGACCACTACTTGACCACTACTTGACCACTAATTTACCACCCTTTAAGCATCACCATGTCGCTACAACAACTTTCCGCTAAAATGTATTCACTTGACCACTTGACCATTGCTTGACCACTGATTGACCACTAATTTACCACTCTTTAATCACCACCATATCATTACAATCACTTTTCCCTAAAATTTCCTTACTTGACTACTTGACCCTTACTTGACCATTGCTTGACCACTGGTTGACCACTAATTTACCACTCTTTAATCACCACCATATCATTACAATCACTTTTCCCTAAAATTTCCTTACTTGACTACTTGACCCTTACTTGACCATTGCTTGACCACTGGTTGACCACTAATTTACCACTCTTTAATCACCACCATATCATTACAATCACTTTTCCCTAAAATTTCCTTACTTGACTACTTGACCCTTACTTGACCATTGCTTGACCACTACTTGACCAGTGTGTAACTGTGAACATAACACCTCTTATTACATTTATGACCACCCCTATATCGACCACTCCTACTTGACCACTAATACCCACCCCTTACCATCAAATGGCACCCATTATAACTTTATTAGATTTCCTTTGTAATGATGGTAGTGAATAAGCTACTATGAACATACCACCCTTTACTTTCACTTAGACAGTACTATCACACTGTTCAGATGATAGTAACCATCTACACCTCTACCCATGAGTCGTCGAGTATAACCACGACCCATCACACCCTTGGCAGTTTATACATCACTCACCACTCATACTAACAGCTCATATACCCTACGTAACCACGTCCAACCAAAATATATAACTTACACCCCTCCCTCATCCGTACTCACACCCTCTCTTTCTATTTCCACCAACATAAAATACTTTTACCTTAATTACTTTCACAGACACCCGCCAACAACCCACAGATTTTTCGTTCCCACACGCCGCCAAAAATTTTTTTTACCGAGTCGGCAATTTTCCCAAATATTTCCTTCATAAACCCTATACGGCGCCATCTTGGATGTGTTTTTGTGTGTCTGGGTTACCTAATATACTACTGTTGCCTACCATGCATGTCATAAGAGGCGACTAAGGAGGATATGGTTCCGTCGCCCTGCTACTGAGTGAGTGCGTGGAGCGACACTGTGAGCTGTGAGTTTCGCGTGGAATGCTTTTACATCTGTCCGCGGTTGTGTTTTGCGTGAACTGCATGTTCGGAACGATGGCGGCCGGCTGTTGCTGGATTGACTGGTTTGCCTTTTCGGCTGAAGAGTGCATTTTTCAGGAGACTCCTGGGAGTCGCCGCTGGAGCTACGGAGTTCGTGCTTTGTGCGGCGCTTTCGGCGGGTGGGTCGTCCTGTGGAAAGAGACCGAGCCATATAGGATAAAACCCAGGTCAATGAAGTCTTTTCTGGTGACTGCCATTTCCATCAACGATGAACTGTATTTTTCATGGAGGACTCTTGTGTTGGCATTCTGGCGGCGGCATTATGCACAGTGTACCTGTGTGGGCTGTTCGCTTGCCGATACTCCTGTCTGTTCCATTGTTCACTTTTGGCAGTGAGAAGCATTTTGTGTGATATTCACTGGCACAGGAACGGAGCAATATGGGGACAACCCGTTGCCGTGAAGTTGGAACAACGACTAACGAACTAACTAACTAACTAACTAACTAACTAACGAACTAACTAACTAACTAACTAACTAACTAACAAACTAACTAACTAACTAACTAACTAACTAACTAACCAATTAACTAATTAACTAACTAACTAATGATGAAATAAGGCGATATGTCGTCTTGTTGTCCAAATTGGAGGTCACATTTGTCCATATATTATCCTTCGACACTGAATCATTTAAGGCGCCCCATTGCTGCTGCTGTCGTATCGACGAACCTACGGAAGGAACACGGAGCGGATTCACATCTGATGGGAGTGTGAACGCAGAATCCCGAAGAGCATCGAGTACCTGTTTGTATCTCGACTACCATACTCAAACAGTAGAACCCAGTTTAGCTCTCTAGCCATAGACGGGGTCACAACACCCCAGGTGACTTGGTTGTCACATGCTCCACAACGTGTGTCAAATTTGTGTATTTGTGTGTGTGTGTGTGTGTTTATGTGTGTGTGTGTGTGTGTGTGGAAAAGGGGTGGGGGTGTGTGCACAAGAGGGATGAAAACTATGGGTGTGTGTGCAAGATGGATGAACACAGGCCAATGTCCTTTTGTTTAACTCTTCATCCATTATAATTTTTGGCAGAATTTGTATCAAATGAACTTTTTGTAAATCGTTAGCTTTTCCTTAAAAGAATGATAAATGCATTTCGTTACGGCACCCACGCACTCTACTCTTGATTCTTTGAACGCAAGGTAAGCGTGGGAGTGCGTGCAAATGTTTAAAAAACTTACAATGGGAGATATTATTTTTGACAAAAGTACATGGCCAGATAAACTAGACATTCGTGTTAGGTCTTCCTACATACACGAGTGCGGGGGAATGAACAGGCTGATAGGCTGACAGGAAATGTACCTCTTGGTGTTAGATTACCGTTGCACAAGGGAGAGGCGATATGCGCCTGTGGAACCGGGTGGAGAAGATGGGGGAACAGATTGAGAAACCGTATGTGGACAGAATGAGATTGCGGGGAATCGGCTGGAGTTCTGGAAGAATCTCATAACTGAGAAGGAAGACTAGGAGAACTTTCAATCAGATTGCGGTGGGAACAATTAGCAGTGTGACTCATCGCTGGCTGTTGAAGGAGGGGACGGAGCGCGTATTGGAATGTCCTATGTGCTGTGATGTCGGTTCTTAGCTCACTCAACTCAACAACTCTTCACCTTCTGCCGTGTATGTCCCATGTGAATCCCAGTCTCTTCTATCCCTTTAGACCAGTGGTTCTCAACCGGGGGGGGGTGGGAATTCCTCCCAAAGGGGGTATTTTGGGGTCTCCAGGGAGGGGGAATTAAGACCACAGATTGGCAGACTCAAACTGTCTTCAGGACCACACAAAACTAGTGTACATCCGCCCGCTCTACTGAGAGGTCACGCTGGGCTTTCTCTTCGCTAGCTTGTGTGTTTTTGTTATTAGTATTTTATAGGTTTCCCGCGTGATGACTCAATGCAAAAAGCACATGCGTGCACCTCTTTAGTCCGCATTAGTGCGCACCTTTCCCCTTCCCTTGGCTCCTTTTCTACGATCGCCCATCTTCCGCGTTCTGCAGCGATCGTCCCCCTTTCTTGAATTATATGTGAGCGTTGTGTACAATTTAAACTTTAAACATGCAATAAAGAAGTCTTGTCGTGGAAGGACACACGTTCTCTCTCTACAGTCTTCCGCAAGTACTGTGAAGACAGTTGCTTTTGTGATACTCTAGTTTCTGTGGAGTTAACATAGACCATTATCTCCGATATATGTCCAATTTTTACAATATTTCTTTGCCTCATCTGCAATATCTACTTCTGAAGATCGTGACTTTAGTTCCGAATTCGTTTATGAAGAAGTAAAACGAATAGCTTCCCAAATTAAGGAGTTTACCAGTATTGATCACGTTAAGAAGCCAACAATTTAGGAAAGACAGCTTATCATCTCAAATGAGAACTTCCATTTTGCCATCGTCAAAATCTCTAATGCCGCTGACGAAAAGCACCCGGCTCATGCAGGAGATTCGTGTTATTTTCGTTTTGACATGAGCCCAAGTCCTTCAATTGTTTTATGTGCACAACTGCATTGGTCTACTGGCTTAATGAAATTTTGGGAGTGATTAACAAAATCATGTAGGCATCCCACGTTGCTGTCCCGCAATTCATGATAAGGTCGCCAATCATCGCTTATGATGTGCGTTTTCATGCCGATATGGGCTTCGATGATGGGTAGCAATATACCCGTAATGAAAGTGCGATCAGGTGGACAATATACCTTTCCTTAATTTGGGACGCTACAAATCATGATCACCTTACTTCTTGATGCCACCAATGTTGCGGAATATATAAAATGAATAAATATTACACTTTTTATGTTTGAAAATATTTTATTTATAGTTGTTCTTGACTTTTTCCGTTTATATTTACAGAATCTGAAGCCCATGAGAAGCTATATATATACACACACACACACACACACACACACACACACGCACGCACGCACGCACACGCGCGCACACACACACACACACACACACAAAGAAAATATGTTTATTCATATATTCCGTATGGAATAACATTTATTGTCATGAATGCAGAAGAATGAGTTCAATGTGTTATCTGTGGTAAAGATTTGTCAAATTATTCTATGAAACCGACAAAGTTGAAGCAACATTTGTTTAATGTTCATCTTCAAAGCAAGGGCAAGGACAAAACCTATTTTGAACTTCTTGGGGATGCTGTAAAAAATATTAGACTGGATTTAACAGTGGCCATCCAAGAAACAAACCAAAAGATTACTAAAGCTTCCCAAGTCGTAGCCCTAGAGATAGAGAAGCAGAAAAAAATAAACATACAATCGGGGAAAATTTTTATCAATCCTTGTTGTCTCAAGATGGTAGACATTGTGTTGGGAAATGGATCAGAGAGGAATCTTGCAGCTGTTTTACTATCAAATAATACTGTTCAAAGGAGAATCATCGATCTGGCCATTTAAATCAAGGATCAAGTTGTGCAAGAGATCAAGTCTGCAGCATTTGGGCTCTATTCAATTCAAATTGATGAATCGACTAATGTGGCATCGTGTTATCAGTTGATGATGTTTGCAAGGTATGTGCATTCAGGAAAATTTAAAGAAGACCTTTTTCGTTCTCCTCTTGAAACAACAACCAAGACCTCTGATAATGTGGAAATAGTTGCATCTTTCCTTGAATCAGAAAATCTTTTAATGTATAAACTGTGTGTGTACTGTACAGATGGAGCACTAGCTATGTTATGGACTAAATCAGGATTTCAAGTTAGTGCGAAGAAACGTGCCCCAAAAGTAAAAACATTCACTGCATGATCCATCGTCAGGCGCTGGCCTACAAAAGACTTTCAGCTGCACTGCGGAATTTTCGGATCAAACCGTTAAGATAGTGAATTTATTCCAAGGAAGAGCTCTCAACTCACGACTTTTCAAGCAGTTGTGCATTGACATGGATGCCGGCCACCATTTGCTTCTTTTCCACACAAAAGTTCGATGGCTGTCAAGAGGAAATGTAACTGCGCGAGTATATGAGCTGAGAGCAAATTATTTTTTAAAGCTCAGGGTAAGATATATTTTGTTCGTCTGTCGGGATGATGAGGAATTGATCATCCGCCTTGCCTATTTAGTTGATAATTTTAGCAGCTGTATAAACTCAGTCTTTACATGCAAGAAAGGAATACAAATATCATACAATTTGTGGATGCCTTAAAAGCGTTTATATAGCATGCTCGACAGCGGCCACCCCCCCCCCCCCCGGGCAACAGCTGTGACAGGCTGGCTAAACCAGGCGTGGGTAGCCGATTTGGTGTCAAACTTATCTGTGAACTAGGGTATCCCTACCCAGCATGTGAAGACAGGACTCGGCAGACTGCGCGGAAGAAATCATTGTTGATTCAAAGGGCAAGATGGCGTTTACCTGCAAAGCGTTGTGGAACGTAATGAGAACGGCAAGGCATGTAGAGCGCCCTGGTCATCCACTGCACCAGTATTCGCCTCCAGTCGTCTTGGCCTGTCTTGCCACTGGACTCTGATGGACTCAGGCGAGAGAGTGAGGTCGACGAATTGCGCAACGCTTCCTCACTTTAAACCAATACATCGCGCTAGTCATTCTTCATCCAACTTCATATATCACAGAGATATACAAGGCAGGTGGGCCGGTCCTAAAAGAGCAGCTTCACCAAGTCCTTACAAACATATGGGTGAACGAAACCATGCCACAAGATTTCAGAGACGCGTCAATAGTCCACCTTTGAAAACGTAAAGGAAACCGCCAATCCTGTGACAACCACCGAGGCATCTCCTTGCTCTCAATCGCATATTGTAAAAGATGCATGGGCCAAAACATGTTTATAACCACTGCTTTAGACAATCTCCTTATAACGAGCCATAACTTTTAGAGACTCGGCTAACTCTTGGGTAGGGGTTTCTGCCTATTTTATTTAGAAATACCCTAGAGGCCAGTGACAGACATATATTCGTGACATTGAAATTGTTTCTGTCTTATAAGTAACAGTTGCTGTAACACTGAGATTTAATCAGTCTTATAAGTATTAGTAATAGCTGAGCTGGCTTGTATTTACTTCTGTATTGTTTTAAAGTAATTGTTTAATTGCTTTAAAGTTGTCTTACTTTCGGTCTTTTATGTAATAGGAATAAGAGCTTTAACGTTGACTCCTTTAATAATAGCAATAGTAGTCATTGCTTTGTTACCGTCTTTCCACATTGATTCATTTTTCTGTATTCTAATTAATAGTAACAACAGCTTCTAATATTTGTTAACAGTGATTGCTCTTTTCTGAATAGTAAGTAATGGTATTAATGGCGCTAACAGTGGGAGAATTTATGTTAACACTAATTGCTCTTGTCTGTATGGTAAGCAATGGTATTAATTGCTCTAACAGTGAGAGAATTTATGTATTCTAATTTTGTGTTTTGTTAGTTCGCTCGCGCTGAGCACAAGGTAGTCAATACACGTACTACTACTTTGCACTGGACTGACTTTTGCGTGTGGATTTGCTTTCCCTATTACAAGTATTCCCCGCCGTTAGGCGACATCACTCCTACTTCTAGGGTACGTGTAATTTACGTCACCAAATCAAAGACGAAAAGCCAACATTTTACTCCAAAAGCTTCTAACATCTGTTAACACTGATTTCTTTTCTGCATGGTAAGTAATGGCATTAAATGCTTTAACCGTGAGAGAATGTATGTATTCAAGTTAACAGTAATGAATTATTTAACATTATATAGTTATGTATAGTATGGTACGAAAATTGGGGGGGGGGGGGGGAGGAGCAGCGGTAGAAAAGTGGCGATGTGCTTGCCTGCCGAGCAAGTCTAGTCCGCATGGATGCGGCTTTTGATAATTGACCTGGACTTCGAGGTCGACCGAGTATTAAATATGTACCTGGTCACGTCTTAGGAAGTAAAACCGGCCGGCGTGGTACAGAGTGTTGATTATCTATTAAACATTATGTGTCTAGCAGTATATGCTCAATGCTCCTTGGTTGCTTTAATATTGTTTAATTTGAAGTATGTCAGTGAAAGCAAGAGATGGCGGGTGTGATAGCGAAGGTGACTACGCACTGTGCTGGTAATGTCATGATGTCATACACGCTGATCCAGTGAAACACGTGCCGAGCCCACAACAAGGATACAGATAAGTAATGTTCATATTTATGTTTTCATGTATTTTTTTTTCATGTAGTTGTGTCGGTTTGTGTTTGTTTTTCCTGAGCTGACGAAGTCTTAGGCAACAACGATCATTTTGTTACCTGTGATCGTCTTATAGTAAAGCTTACTGTCTACATCTTATTGTTACTTAATATTAAACATAACAGAGACATTGACTGCGCCTTTTCTATATATGGATAGAAGACATCTTTTCAGGGCAAAATCAATTCACAATTTTTAGATTCTTTTTATAGTAATGTCATGAGCACGATGGACGCTTGTTCAACGGAAGGGCTCATCGCTTGCCTAAGTGAGGGGTAAACTAACCGCCCCCTGTTCATCCTTACTCTCAGGCCCACAGAATACGATAGCACCATCACATCACAGACTTATAGCAGAAAACTTCTTCGGGATATTTTATTTTCAAAGAATTGCTTTAACAACGAGACCTGGCTCACACCTTCCTGGCTTTATTGATTGTTCTGTCTTTAGCCTTTTCTCCAGTTCTGAACACGCGGACACCTGTGATGACAACAAACTAGTATACACTCCATGTGATATCGAGCAGAGAAACATTGTATAAACACAACCCTTTCCTTGTGTACTTTTTTGCGGCTTTCAATTACATAGTCGTCTGCTATCTCCTCAGACTTGAAACACGGCACAGACTACACCGATAAACGGTTTATGTAACCTCCAGGTGCGCAATTTTCCCAGATAAAAAGCGGAATTCGTGAAGCTTCAGGTGTGTCAAAAGAACACCAGATCAGTGTTCGGGTGTTATGGCACAGGAGAGAACGATCGCAGAACAGCGTGCGATAAGAACCCTGTGGGGATATGAGAAGTGGCTCTTGTAGACTGGCGTACTTTGGCGGTGTTAACAAGTACCTCTGAAGGCGAGGAACACTGGTAATAGTGACAGCTAATCCACTAGTAAAAATCAGTCCAGTGACCTAGGAGTAGCCGCACGTGTATTGACTACGCTCGAGTTCAAAGAGCGAACGTAACAATAACAAAAAATAAGTTGTGGTGGTTTGGAAAGAACAACAATGAAAGGCGTGGTTCCTCCAAAAAAGAGGAAGAAGTCGACTAGTACAAAGATGGACACAGAACAATGAGGTTACCTTGAGTATGAAAATATAAAAGCACCATATATCCTATAGCCTCACGACGCTAAAGGCGGCCCTTTACTTTACTTACTAAGGCAGTTACCCTATTGAACAGCACATTGGTTTACCAATGCAATAGTTGATGATCAATTTACACTTGATGATGAGTGCATTTCGTGATATCGTGCACCTATAACTTCGACCCAACCTCGCAAGATGAGTGAGTGTCTGAGCTGTTTCTGTGAAGTAAAATCCATTAAGAATTGAACTGGTTACCCCCACAGTATTATGCCGTGATGCGGCACACGCTAAGTTCTATCACCTCACATTGCCCCCTCTGTAGATGTCTCAGCTTGCCATTTACAATGACCTTCATTATAACTCGGTGATAATTGTTGTTGCACGCAAGTATTGCATTCGTTCAGAGGCCTGTAGTATGTATAACTTCTCCCACATAACGGTTTTTAGAAATTTATCTCTGAATGAAACTAAATGTGCTGCTTCTGTTGCCGCCATGTGTAAATTATTCTACTTGTAATCCATCTACATTATGGCCTTCTTTTCTGACTACCCGGTACATTTCCACCCCCAACTTTCTTTCAAAAGACCTGTATGATTCTTAACATGTCAAAAATATTGCATTGCCCTCAGTTTTGTTAGTCTTAAATGATTTTAAGTGAGATGAAATGATTAATCGTCTCAAGCGACTTCCCGTATCTGTCATTGGGTTATATGCAGTATCTTTCGTTATGTAAGCCCCTATAATTTAATATATAATACAACATGTCAGCTACCATATTTACAACTGTGACACACCCCAACTTTACAATTACTACCATCCATTTTTTATTGGTACAAACCTACTTTTTTGCTTGTTACTTAATCTGGTAGTAACCAGTCTTCTTCTCTGTTAAGTTCTTGTTAAATAGACTTGTTTATTCATATTCCCGTCAAATGAATTGTGTCACGTTTATATTCTAAGGCGGATATGTAGTTGTCAGCTGGTATACCAAATGCCCTAGTTTCTTACCAATGTTTTGCTACAGCCTCTCAGTATTCAATGTGTACATTCTAAATGTTGCATGTCCGTCCTCTCAGTATTCAAAGTGTACATTCTAAATGTTGCATGTCCTTTGAAGGTCATTGTTATCAACCCCAACCCTAGGTCGTTTTTCTAGGCAAGTTTACGTTAAGTAGTTTGCCATTGCTTTCTAAACTGGCAGTTAATGTTCAAGTCTAAATAACCCGCGAAGGGGTTGACAATCTTACTCGTCTATCAGAGCACCGGAAGTTCAGAACCCTAGCATATTAAGACCTGTGGCCATGCTAAACTTACTTCAGTATACCTTGCGCCACTTCAGGTGGCTCAGAACTCATCCTATATTTACCAAATTCCACCACAAGTGAGTTAGTTGAGCGCCCATTTCCAATTGGGACGTGAGAAAAAGAAGAAGAAGAAGAAGAAGAAGAAGAAGAAGAAGAAGAAGAAGAAGAAGAAGAAGAAGAAGAAGAAGAAGAAGAAGAAGAAGAAGAAGAAGAAGAAGAAGAAGAAGAAGAAGAAGAAGAAGAAGAATGAGTAGGAGGAAGGGGGAGGTGGAGGAGGTAGAAGAAGAAGAAAAAGAAGAAGAAGAAGAAGAAGAAGAAGAAGAAGAAGAAGAAGAAGAAGAAGAAGAAGAAGAAGAAGAAGAAGAAGAAGAAGAAGAAGAAGAAGAACAACAACAACAACAACAACAACAACAACAACAACAACAACAACAACAAGCATATGAAACCACACGTTAGTCGTTACCTACCTAGTTACTGTGCTTGTCTTGAGATTAATCTCAGTAAGGTAAGAGGATTTTATCTGTCAGTGGTGAACTGAACTAATCACCCGATACTTAAGGGGAGGTTTCAAAATCAACTGTTGGCGAAGTAGATGCTATTAGTATTGCGCTGATTTCGATGTTATGAGCGTCGATCTTTACGAAAACAATAGCAATGTCTTAAATGGCCTAGTGAATTATAAACAGCAAATAAATGTAAGGGTTGAATGCAATCATATGCATACAATACGGAACTAAATTTTTAAGACACGGGTTGTACAATGAGTGGTGACTGCTCCGGCAAACTAATAAGTCATTCTGACGCCTTTACCAAATCCCTAAGGGCTTACATCATGATGTAATAATAGTCATTTTGATTTTTAAAAAACAGTAGAATAGATACTAAACTAATTTTTTTCACTGGCCTGTATGTAAATAATATGTATGCGTTCGCCGTTTGCAAATTGACCCGAAAATGTTTCCTTGACCTTGCGTCTGCAAATAATTAGACACCTGCCATTGTAGACAAAACATAGGTTCTCCAAACAAATATTGCCACTGTCGACAAAACGTATAAATAGATTCCCCAAACAAATATATCTCCTCTGTGTAAAAGTCAGTAAGGTGAACCTCAGAAGCCCCTTGGCAACCCATTGCTTTTCCGATGACATATAAATAAAATACCTCGATGGTGAAAAACTGTTTACAGATGTCGCCATGGAAACAGGATGGATAACTACTGACGTTAGTATCATTAGTTTCTCTCGATAGTCCGTATTGTTGATAAAATGGCTGCCAGACGACAGTGTTGTGGATTTAGAGTCAGTGTAGATGACATTGATTGATAGACAAGCGCGCTAGTGCTCTCTCTATATGAATTGATTGTTAGTCAACCCGTAAACTGAATTCTGGTTAGTGTATCTTCCGTTATTTAAATGTCGTTATTAGTCAATCGTTAGACGCGATTCGACTTAGCATATCTAGTCTACCGTTTGTTGATTGATTAAGCATGCCTGCTAGAAATGTTTGAAAAATATGTATTTGGTAATTGCTACGAGAAAAAGAGTGTGTGTTAAGGTGCTACATAGAGCCTGCACTTGTGTATGAATGTGAATCGTGGACAATGAGCAGTCAAGCTCAAAAACATCTGATAGCTGTGGAAATGTGGTTTCTGAGGAGAATGTAAAGAATACATGACAGACAGAAAAACCAATGACCAAGTCCTACAAGAAACGAATGAAAATCATAAACTGATTAGAGAATTTAGACGTAGACAGTCAACATTTATTGGACATGTTATGAGAAGAAATGGATTGGAGAACTTGGAGACAACTGGCAAGATCGAGGGGAAGAAAGCAAGTGGAAAACTGAGAAGAAAATACCTGGATGGTTTGACCACGTGACATGGTCGAGACAAGAACACTGAACTGATCCACGACTCTGGTGATCGAGTGAAATGGCGAATCATGACCACCCACGCTTACCGGCATGGCACATGATGGATGGATTTGATAAACTCAATCAAAATATTGTTTTTGCGCTGGCTCGCTTTGAACTCAAGCATAGTCCTTACACACTACGTCTAGTAGTGCGGGACTGAATTTTGCGTGTAGATCAGCTTTACCTAATAATAATGTTCCTAACCATCATGCAAACCCACTCCGACTTCAGAGGTACTTGTAATTTACGTCCCTAAGTCATGGACGATAGATCAACATTTTAGTCCGACTGTCCGGTGTGGGGTTTGAACCCCTTACCTCGGCATAAACACACCGGATGTTTAAGAACACGAGTTCTTATCCATTCAGCCATGTTGACCTACAACGGAATGTTAATACAAACGACTTTTCGGCGAAATATGTGTTATCTTCATCAGCATCAAACATACAAAACTTAACAACAAATGCCACATATAAAAGCAATAAATAGAGAACTCCTTTGAAGGCCTTAAGAATATTTGGTATAAGGTGATAATGGACAATGAGCAGGCAAGCTGATGGCTGTGGAAATGTGGTTTCTGAGGAAATGCAAAGAATACCATGGACAGATAGAAAAACCAATGAACAAGTCCTTCAAGAAACAAATGGATATCGTAAACTGATTAGAGACATTAGACGTGGACAGTCAAATTTTTTGGGCATGTTATGAGAAGAAATGAATTGGAGAACTTGGTGACAACTGGCAAGATAGAAGGTAAGAGACCAAGCGAAAGACCGAGAAGTAAATACCTGGATGGCTTGGCCACGTGGCATGGTCGAGACAGAAACATTGAGCTTATCCACGACTCTGGTGATCGAGTGAATGGCAAAACATGACCGGCCACGCTTACCGGCATGGCACGTGATGGATAACCCCATTTGTTATAGTCCAATCAGCACTCAGTGAGGGTTGTGGTCAATATCAGGCCGACAGCCTTTACTTCCCTGGACATTTCCTAGTATACTGTAAGCTAGGTCGTCATAGGTCTGGTCAAGTTTTCAAAGCCGACTCGTTCCTGGCTAGAATAACACATATAGAGGTCTACTATAGTCGAGTTACGTTACATTTGCGTTTTTATACATCCACTGATCTTATGAACTTAGTTTACGGTCACTGAACCATAGTTGCCATTCTAGATATTTTATATCCAGATCTAGAGGCTTTTGCCGGCATCTGGATGCCGTTTTCTGACGTTTGGATGCTGGATGCAATTCTAGATACTTTTCATTTGGAGTCGGATATTTTGAATACTTTCTAGATTTTACTTTTCTTTCGGTGTCATTTACCCATTTTATGTTCGGTCTGGACGCGCGTAAATTACGGTAACTGCCATTATTTAAACTTTGAACAATCTGGCTCAACAATCTGGCAACCCCCCCCCCCCCCCCCCCTCCCCGGTAATGAGTAAAAGGGCGCATAAGGGCACTGAAGCAACTTTTGGTCAGTAAACATTTAAACTTAAAGAATTTGGCTGCAATTGGAACCGATAATGCATCGGTAATGGTCGGTATCAACCATGGCGTGTATGCAAAATTGAAGGAAGATATCCCATCTTTAATCCTCATGAAATGTGTATGTGATTCCTTGCAGCTAGCATTATCACATGCCTCATCAGTCAGAATGTTTACCAAGGAATTTGGAATTCTTTATTGCTGAAACACATAACTGGTTCTCCAAATCATCTGTCAGACAACAGCAATATAATAATTTATATAAAGCATTAAATGATAGTTCCTCACCACTGAAAATTCTGTCATATTGTAAAACTAGATGGTTATCAATTCAACCAGCTGTTGAAGTAATTGTGAACCGATGGTTGGAGTTGAAGACACACTTCGAAATTGATTGATTGATTTAGGAATCGACATCACAGCATTCGGGGCATTCCCATAAGTGCTCCGTCCCCATCCTCAGCAGCCAGCGAAGAGTTCCAACACTAATAGTACCAGTAGCAATCTGATTATAAGTCCGTCTCGCCTTTCCTCTGAGCGTTGAGCGTCGGCCAGATCTCTTCGTCACTCCTCTTTGTCTCATTCTTGCCAGACCATAGTAATCCATTTGCTACTCCGAGGTATGCACGTGCTCCCACAAGGCCGCAACCACGTCTGTATCAATACTCCAACCATCTGTGTAGATAATCACATCACCCGAGTGAGCATTGTCCTGAATTAGTTGCTGGATTTCCACTTCCGTGGCCCCTGCTGGCCACTCCCTGAACTCCCGGCTTAATGTGATTATAACTCTGCACAAGTCTGACTGCTCCGCTGGCACTCTGACCCACTCCTCTCCACGCCTAATGTTCTCCAGGGGGCACACCTGTCTGATCGTATCCTCCACCTGAGCCATCTATGATTTCCCTCTTATCAGTCGCTGACCCTTAACTGCGTCCAGCGCCTCATGCAGTGGGTGGTCTGTGTCTGCAGCTACTCTGAGGTATGCCTTCGCATGCATCACCTTGAGCCTACCAGCAACACTCGGCAGACCAAGGATGTAACGCATACACACCACTGGGGTGTCTCTAGTGCATTCCAGAATGACCCGCACAGCTTCGTTCTGTGTGCGCTCTAACTTCACCAGCTGACTCTCTGAGACAGTGAGCAGACCTAATCCATAATCAATTACTGAGAGGATCAAGTGCTGGTATAGTGTGAAAAGCATTCTCTGCTCTGTGTCCATTGCAGCCATAGTTTTAAGTGCATTGAGTCCCTTTTGAGATCTTGTCACGACCGTCTCCACATGGTTGTTGAAGGATAGGCTCCTGTCAAATGTGATCCCCAGATACTTCAATTTGTTCTCTCTGCTGACATTTCTACCATCCATCGCGAGGCTTGGGACATCAGCTCTTACAATCCTGTTGTCCAGAGAGCACCACAAAACAGCCGCCTTTTCCGGGTGGATGACAGCACTCATTTCTGTGCACCAGTCAATCACTTTATCTACTGTCGCCTGTAACTCATGGGCTGTTTGCTCCCTATCTCTCCCCCGCCTATATGCAAGAATATCATCTGCAAATGTTAGTATTCTTCCAACCCCTGGTGCTTCTAGGTTTTCAATCTTGCTCGTATACACATTAAAGAGCACCGGTGAGACTGCAGATCCCTGTGGCAGTCCCGGGGTTAACATATGTGGCTCTGAGGTCCATGAGGTCCAAGATGAGGACATGATTCTATAGGTAAGTCACATCAATTTTCTTTTTAATGTTGCATCCCTTACAGGATGGTGCAGTCAACATCAAAATTTTTCAGCTGCTGTTCATGTACAAGGCAAGATTACGCGCAGTAGTTTGCCATTGCTTTCTGAGCGACCGGCTCACATACCGCTGTAAGTTACCAGCGCGGCTCGAACCGCTGTCGGTTCGGGCGCAGCCTCGTTACTCACGAGAATATACGGGATAACGGCGACAGCCTTAAACTTTTCGCCGGGAGAGCGGCAGTCACATCAATACATATGTAATTTCTTACTTTCTCAATCTGGATATTTTTCCTAGATACTTTCCAACGAAATCTAGATATTTATGGATGTTGTTTGGGCCGTTTCTAGATACGTTTGGTCAAAAAAAAAAGTGGCAACCCTGCACTGAACCCGTTGAACATCCCGCGCGTTCGTGGTAGTATTTATTGTTGGCAGTTTCCGCGCCATTTACACATCGGATAGTGGAGCCAATGCCAATTTGTCTTGGATAATTGCGATAAAATAAAGGTCACGTGCACACACTTCGTACGTTAAAGTTTCTTCCGCAGGATTACATCGACAAGAGTAAACTGCAAAGGTCGCAACAACATTTCTCTCTCACTCGCTCATTCATTCATGCATTCACTCACTTACCTCCTCACTTCCACAAACACACACGTAATAATTACAGATGCATCTACGCAGTGGCAGAGTTGTTAGTGCTCTTGCCAATCATACATTAATCCAGGTTCATTCCTCAACAAAGGCAGGACTTTTTTTTTCCACCAGTACGGCTCTGGAGTCGACCCAAAATTATAAAATGTGTACTAGATAAGGTTAAGAATTTTCTAGGAATTGTCTCAGAAGGAAAGGCGACGAGGAAGAGAACTGTCACCCGTACTTCATACTTCGTGGCTAGGAATATGTCAAGACCTTCACACTTTAATATTCGTATTTTTATATATTCGGTTAGAATTAAACGTAATGTGACTCATAACAACCAGAGAGGTAGTTCACCAGCAACAAGGAAGACTAAAGAATAACATCTTACAGACGTGTTTCTTTCTCCCTTCCCAATTTTTTTTCGCTCGCTCGCTTTGAACTCAAGCGTAGTCCGAAGAAACTACTTCTAGTAGTGCTGGACTGAATTTTGCGTGTGGATTAGCTATACCTTTTAACAATGCCCCATCACCATCAGGTGAACCCATTCCGACTTTAGAGGTACTTGTAATCAACGTCCCCAAATCAAGGACGATAGGTCAACATTTAGTCCAACTGTCCAGAGTATTGGTTGGACCCCTTATCTCGGCATCAGCACACCTGACGTTTAAGAACACGCGTTCGTATCCATTCGGCCACGCTGACCTACTTTTTTCCCCCCAATAAAACCCCGACTGCAGTAAGCACCAGCATCTTAGTTAGAAGCATCCCCAGGCTATAGCCCAGGGGTGAGCAACTTTTTTTGTCTGTCAATAATTCCATTGCACAATTACCGCTACTCCGTTCTACCTCAGAAGAGAAGTTATATTAGAGTCCATCGCCTGGTTAATAGTAATAATCCTATGACTAAGTCAGCCACATATAGGATATTACTTGGATGGTAATTGTTGTCCAAAGAAGGTAATGGCTTACTATATATATATTTTCTGACAAAGGCCATTTGGGTATGTATAGCAAATTTCGCGGCCCACGCAAAATTATTAACTTATAAATTAATCATAATATATGTGGACAAACATTTAATTATTACACCTCTAATATAATGACTGGAAGTGCTTCTGTGTGGTGAGGCGGGTGATGTTAGCTGGTAGCGAATTTGTTGCTACTAGATTTGTTGATGATTGTTTATAACATGGACAAGGGAGAGTCCGTCGGGTGGCTGTGGGACAAGGGCGAGAGAGCCGGGGAAAATATTGAGAACCTGTATGTGGAAATAATGATACTGCGGTGGATCGGCAGAGATTCTGGAACAATCTCAAAATTGAGGGGGAAGACCAAGAGAACTTTTAATCAGATAACCATGAGAACGTTTAGTAGTATGACTCTTCGCTGGCTGTTGAACGAGGTAACGGAGCGCGTATGGGGATGTCCTGCGTGCAGTGATGTCGGTTCTTAGCTTAACTCAACTCAACAAGTTTATAAAGCTCCTGTATTTATGTGAATTTCGAGTCCCGTCTGCGGGTGTCTTGGTAGGGCCAAATGATTTTGCGGACCTCATACAGCCCTCGGACCGGGTGTCCCCCCCCCCATCCCTGTTTTAGCATTATCAAGATCGTTATCAGCAAACAATGACCTGGGGAATCATTGCATGTCCAGGGAGTGAACTAAAGGCTAGATCAAGTCGGTGCTCCAAACGAAATCAAATCGGAGAACAATCGGCAAATCAAAGTAATCTTAACCGACTAAGTGTCGTCAGATGATTATAAAGCCGAAATGTTGTTACTGCGAAATGTTGTCTCAGTCACATATCTCAAATATCACCACAGCAGTTGTCTCTCAGTAACATGCTATAAATTTGATATACGAGTATAATACACGTCTGCTACCATATTAACAACTTTTAATTCATAACATTGACACACCCCTACCTCCCATTTTCCGCCTTTTAATTTTGTTTGGCCCAAACCTACGTCTTCTTTAGTCGAAAACCACTTTTTGTTTGATACAGAATCTGTTAAAACACGCAGGACATACATAAACATGTGTTTGTCATGAGCACATTGCCAATATTCCCAGTGATGATACATGGATGTCTTATCTTGCTTACGGCTCCCGAACTTGTTTAACTGTTATATTATCTAAAATTATACTTATTTTCTTTACTCATATCTCACCTTCCACTTATTACTGACTTGGAGCGTGATGTATGTGAGAGTGGGAAAGAAGATTCGCTATGTATGCGTGGGAGATTTATTTTGTAATTTCATTTGCTAGGAGTTTGTGTATCAATTTAACTAGACTACTTTGCATTAAGCCTATCTGTGCGCGGGGATAGTCAAATCTACTGGTCTTCTATCACAAGATAGCGTGTGTGCATCAATTTCACCCCGAATTAAGTCCACCTGTGTGTAGTGCTAGTCTTGCCTACGAGGCTCCTATCACAGGGTTAGTATGTGTACATCAACTTCACTAGACAACATTATATTAAGTCCATTTGTTCGCAGTGGTAGTCTTGTCTTCAAGTCACCTGTCACACAATCGGCTACTGTGCACGAATTTCAATTGGCTGTCAAAGATTGTCATTTATTGCCTATAGTACCTTGCGGTGTAGGACAGGGGAGGTTTTGAGCCTAAGTTATTCAAGCCGCCTGGCTAGTGCTGTCGCCACGAACTGTTCAGGTTAGAGTTTTCTTTTTGTCCCGGACAGAAAAAAATCCACACCTTACGAAGGATTCGAACCGGGTCTCCTGAAGAAGAACCTGGCGTTCAAGCCACTCGGCCAGCCACTCCTCTTCAATTCTCAGTCGCTTCTCCTTCATTTGACTACCTTACATTAAACCGGCGCTGTGGCTTATAGAATTGTGAGAAGCGCTGCTACACAATTCCCCGTCATACCGAGTCGAGGATTCTAAATCTGTTTCTGACGATTTGGAAGCAGACCGACTTTGAGTTTATTTATGCCGTATGAGGCGCTGAAAGTTTAGAAAGCAATGAAAAACTACTGAACTAACATTGTCTAGTAAATAAAACATTGTTAATGAATGCTGAGGTTGATTACAAAGTCCTATTAAGTACATGCAACTAACTAACTAACTAACCAGCCTTGAATTAAGTCCATCTGTGCACAGGGCTAGCCCTATCTACGTGCCCCTTAGCAGATGATCAGATTGTGCGCATGATTAATTAATTAGTTAGTCACAGCTCACAGTGTCGCTCCACACACTCAGCTCAGTAGCATGGCGGCGGAACCATGCACTACCAGTCCAACATGAGGAAAATGCGTAGGCAAACCGTAGCCATAAGCTTAACACTCCAGAGGCCTTAACAGCTCAATCGACTATCCTCCATATTGGAGAACGGAAGTTGTGTGTATCAACTTCCCTATACTACCCTACATTCAGTCCATCTGTCCGCAGGGCTAGCCCTCTCTACGTGATCCCTAGTCCATGATCAGTCAGTGTGTAGTGTGTATCAACTTCCCTAGACTACCCTGCATTCAGTCCATCTATGAGCAGGGCTAGCCTTATCTACATGCCCACCTAGTACATGATCAGTCTGTGTGTAGTGTGTATCAACTTCCCTAGATTACCTTACATTCAGTCCATCTGTGCACAGGGCTAGCCTTATCTACATGCCCACAGTCCATAATCAGCTTGTGTGCATCAACTTCCGTAGACTACCCTACATTCAGTCCATCTTTGCTCAGGATTAGTCGTATCTACGTGATCCCTAGTCCATGATCAGTCTGTGTGCATCAACTTCCCTATACTACCCTACATTCAGTCCATTTGTGCGCATGGCAAGCATTATCTACATGGAAGTTACCTGGTCGAAAGGTTAACAGCGCTCGCTCTTAAACTTTCGGTCCACTCATGTAGGGGATTGTGGGTTCTCTCCCTACACTTGTCAGTTGGACTTAAAAATGTGACTTCTCGTCCTAGACTTGGGGACGTAAATTATAAGTACCTTAAAAGTCGAAGTCTGATGGTCTGAAGGCGGTAGGCACTGGTAATAGGGAAAGCTAGATCATGCGCAAACATCAGGCCTGGATGGACTACGCACGAGCTCGAAGCCAGCGAACGTAAAAGCAACTACAAGTCATCTATCACACTAACAGTGTCCAAGTCTTCTTTTCTGTCGGGACTGTCTATTAAATCAGTCTTCAGAATCAACGAGCCAACTTGATCAGATCGTCGGCCTTTTCGTGATATTGGAATTATGTCTTAGGGATAACTTAGAATACCACTTAGGAATAACATAGCATACCACTTAGGTGCAACATAGCACACCACTCAGGTACAACATATAATGTTAGTTAGTTATTTAGTTAGTCGACAGATCATTCTCATTGCACATCGAACCATTCAGTCCATAAGTGCTTGGATCCTCTCCTTAGCAAATCCCGCAGCGTGTAGCGGCTCACGATCCCGGTTCTTTGCTGGTTTATTACTCTTCTTTGGCTTCCTGCGTAGTGTTCTTGTTTGGCCACACTTCTTTTAACTTGCTGTTCTCGCTGTCTGACCATGGTTGTACTAGATTCACAGTCATCGCTTGGTTCTCGTAAACGACTTACTTCTCGTAGAGTATTCAGAATGTCTGCGTTGTCCATGGCTCGTCTGCCTTCCACAGTTGCCCTACCTGCAAGACTGTCAGCCTGCTCATTTCCTTGTACACCCGCATGCCCTGGCACGAAGATGAAACTAATCTTTGCCAGCCGAGACCGCTCCATAGACAACATAGAATACCACCAAGGTATAAAATAGGATACCATTTAGGTATAAAAAAGCATACCACTTAGGTATAACATAGCATACCACTTAGGTGCAACATAGCATACCACTTAGGTATAACATAGCATACCAATTAGGTGTAACATAGTATAACACTTACGTATAACACAGCATACCACTTAGGTATAATATATAGCGGTTCTGAGACGAATCGGTTAGAGACACAATTCGTAATCCCGCATACCGCGTTCGAAACACAGCTGCGGGTTATTTTGCAGCATACCGCCTTGTGTTGGGTATTAAAGAATGGTATGATAGCTGGTAATTCAGAAAGCAATGGCAAACTACTGAACGTAAACTTGCCCAGGAATCACAAACAGCTCAAAAATGCTAGAGTTGACTGCAATGTCCTGTAAAGGATATGTAACTTAGGTATAGTCTGTCTCTGCAGCACCACAAGCTTATCTATTCTTCTTGATGCAATCAACACTTTGCTGGCTTCTCTTCCTTTCAAGCGCAGATTCCATATATAGAGGCTTCTTTGTGGGGAATGAAGGCGGCTCTTTGCCAACAAATTCCTAACAAACCTAATATTCTGTAAGACTGGACAGTATGCCTGCAATGTAGATATATCATAACGAAGGAATATGTAGGAAGTGGAATGTTCCTGTCAACAATAGCTCTCTTTATCTTTGATAGCTCAAGAATGCATTGAGCTTTACAGTAATGATAAGAAGGTATAAATATAAAGATTCAGAGATAGGTATACTGACACAGAATTCTCTGCTTACGCAATGCGATACATAAGCCAAGAAAATCAAGTCAGAGCTACACATGCCAATCGACGTGCGCACACTACAAACCAGAGAAAACAAAACATACAAGATACATTTTTTGGTGAATTGAAAATGAAGTGTTATCAATTCGTAAATCAAAGATGTGCATACGTATGTGTGTGCGTTCGTGTGTGTGTGTGTGTGTGTGTGTGTGTGTGTGTGTGTGTGTGCGCGCGCGCGCGCGTGTGCGTGTGTGATATTTTACCAGAGGAAACATTTAAAGAGTAAAAAGTAAAATGCCAGAAATTTATAATGTTTGTTGGTTGGTTGGGCGGTCGGTCGGTTGTTTGGTTGGTCAGTCGCTCGGTCGGTTGTTTAGTTGGTCGGTTGGTTAGTTGATTAGCTTGTTGATCAGTCCGTCGGTGGGGTGCTTGGTTGGTCGGTTGGGTAGTTGATTAGTTGGTTGGTCGGTAGGTAGGTCGGTTGTTTGGTTCGGTCGGTTAGTTAGTCACTTGGTTGGTTGGTTGGTCGGGCGGTCGATCGATCAGTCGATCAATTGGTCGGTTGGTTGGATGGTCGGTCGGTTGGTATGTCGATTCGGTTAATCGGTCGATTTGTTGGTTAGTTGTTGGGTCGGTTGATCGGTCTGTTGGTCGGTTAGTCAGTTGGTTGGTTGGCTGGTTGATTGGTTGGTTGGTTGGCTGATTTATTGGTTTGTTGGTTGATTTGTGGTTGGTTGGTTGGTTGGTTGGCTTGTAATTCTCTTTAAAGTTTGCGTCCATTGGATTAAGATTTGTGTAAAAATATGTCTTCCTATCCGCTATCAAAATATCTTTCCAGGGGGGACTGTGCTGTAGATCTATCATGTCCCTCTTCAAGTTCAGCAGCCAGGAGGGTGTGCAAGACAGGTACTGAAACGTCACATCTGCAGAGAGAAATCATACGATGCAACCAGGTCATGACTGCGCACAAAACATGGGGACTGGCTGAGAGCACGGTGTATAAGTCATTCAAGATTACAATTTGTTTCGAGAAACCTGGAAAAGAGGAAGGGGGGGGGGGGGGGGATGAAGCTACGGAGTTCGTGCTCTGTACGACGCTTTTGACAGGCGCCCTGTGGAAGGCGAATGAGCCAGATGGGATAACATCCGGTGCAATGAAATCGATCCTCTCGCCTGTAAACCGTAACACCTTAAACCCTTAAACCCTTATTTTTCAGCAGATTCCAACTCAATGCTCTACGTGGTGGAGTCAAATCACGTGTGTGTATGTGTGTATGTGTTCGCATGTGTGTGTGCGTGTATGTGTGTGTGAGTGTGTGTGTGTGTGAGGGTGGTGTATTGCGTATAAGCCTATGTGTGTATGTGTTTAGCAATGGAAGTGAATAAATGACTTGGGGGAAAAGCACTTCTTCTTCTTCTTCTTCAGCGTTCCGAGCCATTGAGGTTCTTTGCTGCAGATACAATCCGTCTCCATTCGTCTCTCTGGTTGACCTTCTCTTGCCAGTCGTTGATACCAAGTGCTTGTAGGTCTGTATATATATATTATCTCTCCACTGTATAAGACGCACATAAGAAACATTAAGAGCATCGCGAACAAGACAAGCGTATGTGTTTCGTGTACATATGTGTGAATACTATGTGTATATGTTTGTTGTAGTGGAAGAATATACTACAGTCACAGAAACAAATCAGACAATATATAAAAAGCAAAAGAAAGATATGTAACTTTTGCGTGTATGTGTTTTTGGTTGTGTTAGCATTAATGTGAGCGTTTTTGTTGAAAAAACAAGTACAAATGATTTAAACTTTGAGACATCAACTTTAAAATAACAAAAAAATAAAAACATTAAAAACAGCAGTAGGGAGATAAATGTGTCTGCCTGTAGGCGTCTTTATGTCTGTATAATTAGCGGTGTAAGTATATATTGAACTCAGCAAAATAAATCAGAAACCATTGTTAGCAAAGGGGCAAAGACTACTATTTCTAAGTGTGTGTGCTACGCTTTTGGAATCCGCTTTTGAAAAAAAAAAAAACGACTTTCTGGGATGAAACCTGGTGCAATGAAATCAATTCTCTCGCCTTTATAAACATAATATACAAGTCTGAGGATTATATTTGTCTAGTGATTTTCAAAATGGTTCGTGAGTTTTCAGTTTGTAATAGATTTAATACCAAACTGGGGGTATGTAGTGTGCCCTTTAGGATCATGTGCATAGCGTGGATGGGCAGATAGATCAACATAGCCTAGAGAGAGTGGAGAGACAGAGAGTTGCCAGAGGATCTGGATGACAATCAATACTTTGAGGACACAATCGGACAGACATAATTAGACTGCAACTCATACCTTTGGTATTGGGACTCTTCGCTGGCTACTGAAGATGAGGGTGGAACACGTATGGAAATGTCCCAATTGCGGTGATGTTGGTTCTTGACTTAACCTTACTCAGGTGTGTATTGTGTGTTTGTGGATAACACAGAGAAATACATGCATGTGGTTTTTCCCTCCCTCTCGTGCTATCCGTTGTGTTCCATGCATTTTTGGGCAACCTCACACATCACATGTTGGTTTAGCTTTTTCTGCTTCCTAACTGACGTTTGAATCAGAAGGTTCTAAATAAAGTTCTTGGACAAAAGAAGAATAGACAACTATTGTTTGGGGGGAAAGGGAGATTGAGCATCAACAGTCTGGGGAAGACGGAGATTTCTCAACAACTGTCATTACAGGAGGAGATTTGTCAACAACTATCTGGGGCAGAAAGCAGAAGGAGATTCCGCGACAACTATAGTATCTGGGACATAAGGCTATTCGGCAGTAATTACCTGGAACAAGAGGCGATTCGGCAATAATTACCTGGGACAGACAACGATTCGGCAATAATTACCTGGGACAGACAACGATTCGGCAATAATTACCTGGGACAGACAACGATTCGGCAATAATTACCTGGGACAGACAACGATTCGGCAATAATTACCTGGGACAGACAACGATTCGACAATAATTACCTGGGACAGAAGGCAGAACAAGAAACGGCGACAACTATCTGGGACAAGCTGTGTTTCAGCAATAATTACCTGGAACAGAAGGCTGTTCGGCAAAAACTATCTGAGGCAGAAGGTAGAAGGCGATTCGGCAACTACTGTCTGAAGCAGGACATTCGACAACAACTGTCTGGGACAGACGCAGATTTAACAACTACCATTAACAGAAGGAGCATCAGCAACTGCTGTCTGGGACAATAGGAGCTTCGATAATAACTATCCAGGAATAAAGGATACTCGGCAACAATTGTCGGGGACAATAGAAGCTTTGGCAGCCATTGTCTGAAACAGGAGATTATAGAATGACTTTCTGGTATAACAGTTGATTCTAAACACAGAGGTCGCAAACAATATGTCGCAGAATTTATTGTAGGGCATATTTCGCTGCATCTCTTCAGCTACATGCTGCTGAGTTAGGCATCATATGAAGTGAATAAATGAACAATACATTAGCTGGAATACTTTAAACACAATCACAGGTTTTGTTTGAACGTGGAACATTTGTTACCTTTTACAGCAATTTGTGTTTGCACAAAAAACTGGCTGGAAGCGCCTAATTGCTAAGGCTTAACTCTTATTTGATCAATCGTTTATTGTTCGTAGAATACACTAAGCGAGAGGGGTTTTCTTTGCTAACGCTATGAGCGCAGTTTATGATGTGTTTATTAGGTCGTTATACCCACAAGGACAGACGAAGGGTCGGCATCAACAATGAAAGACAGAAGGAGGTTGGATAACAGCTATCAAAGACAGAAGAATGTTAGGAAAATGACTACTAACAAAAGAGGGAGCTTCAGCACAACCACCAGAGAAAGGAGGTTAGGTAACAGAAGGAGATTAAGCAACAATTAACAAGGAAAGAAGCAGGTTCGGCAACATTAATCTGCGACAGAAGAGTTAAGTTGATGGATTTTCTTCTATGTGGGGAGGGGGGGGGGAAACGGACACACACACACACACACAGAAAGAGAGAGAGAGAGAGAGAAAGAGAGAGAGAGAGAGAGTTCACGGAGACTACACTGGCCAGGCGGCCTTAATTCCCCTTGCCGTAAGTGAAGTGGCACCTTGCCGTGTTTACAGACGAAAGTATGTGAATTGGAACAGAGATAGAATTCCAAATCACAATGCCTGGGCATTAAATCAGAGAACATGTCTTGCCCATGCAGCATCATCCCTCTCTCGGCCTTGCCTTGTTATCTCCAGAGGAAAGGATAACTAGTACGTCTGAAACAAGGTAGGCTGCAGATGCTGGCGGCTCAGCATCAAATTACCAAGAGCAGGAGACGGGTAGTGGCCAGGCCCTCACATCCGGGGGATTTGACTTAAAGACGCCCAGCCATATCCCTCAGCTGAGTGCCTTATACCAAGTATCTAGACCAGTATGAGCGTGTACATCTGTCATCGTAAGTGTCTCAGACAGCAATGACAGTTACCGGGGCCCGTGAGAGAAGCAGAGAGCAATAGCACTGTAACCTACAACGCATGCTGTAAACGGCGACTAACTGGTGGATTTGGGTCTCGCTTCTCCATCACTTAGTTAACTTTGGATGCCAAATCGTGCAAATTCCAACTAATTATGAGCAAATAATAGGACGGCTTGGCATGAGTTGACAGAGGCCTATGTTCCAATGGAGAATAAAGAGCAGAAGAAGATGAAATAGGATTGCATGCATACAGGACAATTTTCTAGAAAGTGAGGTGATAGTTCTAATACTAACCGTATCTTCACCGATGTGGAGCAATTTGACCTAGAAAATGTTGACCCAGCGCCATATTCCAGCTGTACCATGTTGACATGTAAACAGGTCCTTTGCTTTACTTTACCATGCCGGCCCGGCGGTCATGCGTTCGAATCTGTATCAGGGTGGATTTTTAAGGTTAACCTGGGTTCTCATGTCTACCTAGACTTATATTGTTACCACGAAGTGTTGTGGGAAGTAAAGCAGGTCGGCGTAATACTGACCATATCGGTCAACGACAGCCGATTGGTCTATACCACTATCGATCTTGCACTATGTGCCCAGTAGGATTAAGGCTTTAAAGCACTGAATTACTCCGCCTTACAAGTTCATGAACATGTGAAATATAATCTTGAAATCTGGATAGACAATCAATCTACATTGAATAAGTGATAAGAAACAGGTCGCTGGAAATCTCATTTTCGTTTTAATGCGTTTCGTTTGGTTTGGAGTTTTATCGCAAGTTGTTAGATGAAGTTTCGGCATAACCTGGAGATTTCGTGACTTGTGTCTGGCACCTGGCATTATCTGTTACTGCTTGTCAAAGATATGAGAAGTTTCTCTCTCCAGGGAATATTGTGATGCTTTTCTCAAGTTTGCTAGCTGTTAGCTGCCATGTCTGTTATAACGTGTCTGCTTCTCGCGTAGCCTAAATATCACATTAGATGTGACAGCAGAGTACAGTTAGAGCACTGACACAGAGCTGTCAACTTAGCACGAGTAATAATTAATGAATTAATTAAATAATTAACTACTTCCCTATAACACCGCATTGGGTTTCTGAAATGCAGAAATTGCACTGCCCGCTTGTCGAGTCTTGTTACTGATATGTGAGAGAATTTAACTGCATCGTTATCACCAACAGTAGTTTACTTGTACATGTAATGTAACTATGCTATAATTAGCACTTAATATAAAACATAACTTAAGTTTCGGTCTGTCATATGTAGCACCGAATTAAAAAAATCGACGTTGACTACGCCTTGTATATAAGTGGATAGAAGACACCTTTTCAGTACACAATCAATGCCCGATTTTTGGATTTCGAATGAGACATAACAGAAGTATTATGTATCACGGGTCCAAGGTATGTTCGTTGTGTGCTGTGTGAGTGGCAGTAACACAATTATGCGAGTCACCTTATACGCCGAGTCTCTGACGAAGGGGTTACCGGAGCAATTCGTAATCTTGCATACCGTGTTAGAAAGACAGATTTGGAAGCAGCTCACCTTGTGTTGGTTCCCGTATGAGGCCCGGTCGTTTAGAAAGCATTGGCAAACTACTGATCGTAAACTTGCCAGGAAATCATAAACAGCAAAAAAAAACAACATGGGGTTGACTGCCACGTACAGTAAAGGATATGTAACTAACTTCTTATACAGCCTAGACCAATCTATGGAAATGTATGTAAACCAAGACGGCATCGATCAATGTCACTTCACCTACAACCGCACGGTAATGGTTTGAACCTGAAATTATATCTGAGTGCGACCGAAGAAGAAGAAGAAGCAGAAGCATATGGCGATTAATTTTAAAGATAATGTAATTGTGGTAGTGATAGCAATAGATATAAAATATGACTCAACCGTCTCTGTGTAATATATAACAGTTGATGTTTAGAACCCTCTTTACAAGCCTTAACACAGAATTTAAATGCAGCATATACAATATGAATATTAACACAACAAATACTATAGTCATGCAGGTTAGCATTTCTCCTGGTTCATTAAAAATAATGATAAATAGTATACCTCTGAAACAAGTTATAGAAGTTAAATATCTAAGAAGTGTGATTTTAAAAAAAGATAACAGAATAGACAGAAAAATCGAAAACAGATGTGAAAAAGCAAGTGCGCTTATGTAGCAATTATCACTCATACTGAAACCTCCAAATATACCCATGTCAGAAGAACGACAGATCATAAATAACATATTCACACCAACCCTATGCTACTAATTTCAAACTTAGACATTATCCAACTCACACCACGCGCAAAATCAACATCTGTGAGATGTGATGCTTGAGAAGAGCTTCCAATTTAACTATCCAAGGCCAAGTAAGAAGTGATGTTATCAGACAGACAGTGCGATCAACATTTCGTGCCACGTATATAGAAAGACAGATGATCAAATTGTTCGACCATCTCGCTAGAATACAATACCACCAACTACTATCACTGGCGCTGATCATCATCACCCAAGTTCCCTGCCAGCTGGCGTAGACGTTCATGTCTATCCACATATCTCGGTCTTTGGTGTTCTGAATCAACTCTGCTGCTAATATTCCTCCATGCCAGTGTCTCAATCCATCCAGCATCGTTTCTCTTGTTCGGCCTCTATCTCTCTTCCCTTTGATATTTCCAGTCGTCAAGATATTCTCTAATGTCTCTTTTCTGATCACATGACCAAAGAAAACTGTTTGTCTCTTTCTAATTGTTGTATATAATGTTCTAGTGTCATTAGCCTCTTTCAGACAAAAGCCATTAGTTACTCTGGCAGTCCAAGGAATTCGGAACAATGGTCTCAGGAACCACATCTCTGTTGCTTCCAAGCTCGTCTTAGTTTGTTCATTTACATTCCAAGATTCGTTGCCATATGACAAAAGAGGTTATATATAACACTTCAACACTCTCTTTCTTACATTCAGTTATAGCAACATATTGTATAAGATGCTTTTCATTTTTGTTTTAAATGCCACATTTGCTTGCCCTATTCTGTTCTTAATCTCTGTTGTTCACTTTCCATCTGATGATATAAATGCACCTAGGTATTTAAAATGATCCACTTGATTAAGAATTGTCCCTTCTATTTTCATATCACATCTTGGTGTCACCTTTTTCTTTGATATCATCATTGTTGCTGTTTTCTTGATATTCAAGAAGAGTCCTTTCTTTGCACTCTCTGTTACTACAATGTCAAAAAATTGTCGTAGATCATTTGCATTATCCGACACCAATACTGTGTAATCGGCATAGCATATATAGTTGATATATTAACCTCCGATTAGTATTCCCGGCTTCTCTTTCATCTCTCTCATTATTACTTCGCTATATAGGGAGAAGAGATCAAGTGACAAAACACATCCCTGTCGTACTCCTAGCTTTATTTGTTCATAATTGTCGGGGTTTTTTTTCCCCTATTGTAATTGCTGCTACTTGTGTCCAGTAAATATTAATTTTTATTATTCTGAGATCTTTTCAATCAATGTTGATATCTTCTAAGAGTGTAATCATTTCATCGTGTTTTACTTTATCAAATGCCTCGGTATAATCTAAGAAGCACAACAAATTGTCTTTCTGTATCTCAATTGATCTTTCTATTAGTTTTTTAGGCTATTGCAATAGCCATAATGATTAATCTACATAGGCCAGTTTCGGACAAACAGAAATACATGTTAGTCAGGTTTAAAATTACAATGGTAGACAATTGACATTACTGTGCGAACGTGTGTATATTTCAGCTTGAAGGATTTATCTAGTTATTTTATTCTTTATTTTGTGTGAATTCTGCAGTATGTGCCTGAAGAGATGCAGAGAAATATGCCAGGCAATAAATCGTGCAATCTAGTGTTTGTGTCTTCGTTATTCAAATTCACTACGGGAAAACATTGTTTTGACTTTCTATTAGTGTTAGTAATGTGTATATTGCTTTGTTTGTACTCTTTCCTTCCACAAATCCATACTGTTCTTCACCAATTTCTATTTTTATTTTATTTTTTGTTCTTCTCATTATAATTCTGAATACAGGCTTAGTGACATGGTTTATGGGGTTAATTGTACGAAAGAACTCACATTCAATTGCTTCTGGTCTTTTTGGTATAGCTATAAATACAGATTTCAGCATGTCACTTGGTAAATATCCACTGCTGTAAATATCATTCAACATGTTGTTTAATATATCTACTCGAAAGTTTGTCAGTACTTCTAATACTTCTATTGTGATTCCATCTGGCCCAGCTGTTTTTCCTATCTTTACATGTTTGACAGTGTAACGTGCGTGTTTTTACGCCAAGGCAGGGAGGGGTAAGGGCTAAGAATGTAACAGAACATACGAGGTTACACGGCTCAGATAGGAGGAATGCGGATTTAGGGTCAGAGAGGGTGAGGAGAAATCCCAAGACTATGGCTGGCTCCAAACACATTGGAGAGTTATATCACGCAGATGTCAGTCTGAGTCACCAGAGGGCAGAGAAGAATGTGCCAGAGAGAGGATTGAATAAAGGGAAACCCAGAATGGTATTTGCAGGGGAAGTGGTGAGTGGGTGCAGGGGTTAAATGGTGTCTCTTGGGAGGTCCCGGCAAGAGTGAATAAAGAGAGAAGTATGGGCAAATTGGGGACAGTTGGGTCTGGAGCTAAGTATTGGAGACTTAGCCAGGCATTCAGGGACATTTGGGTCTGGGGCTAAGTATTGGAGACTTAGCAAGGCATTCAGGGACAGCTGGGTCTAGGGTAAGTATTGGAGACTTAGCCAGACAGTGGAGTTCTGAAAACTTCGCCAGGAGAATTAAGCTCAGGACCAGTGAGGGGAACTGGGTCCAGAGAAAAGATACTCAAAGGAGTGAGTGAGATTCTCGGACGGAGAAGAGTCCGTAACAGGGTATTGTGCAAGGCCAATAGACGGCAATAGTTCATTCGTAAGAGAATACAGTGTCGAATTATACCCTGAAAGGTTCTGGAATTGTGCATGTGCAGTATATGTATTCATCCATAATAAAGTTTTATTGTGCGCATTCCGGTGATCTATATTGACTCTTAGTTGTGGAGCAAAATATTAACACTGACATACAATAGACACAACCACAGCCAATTCTTTCTGTCAATAACCTTGTGACAGACAGCGTCAACGACTTCTTTTTTTTAAATAGGTGGACATTCTAAGTTACTTTTTTCGTTTAGTTTTTCCTTTCTCCGTCATATATTAGGGGCGTTCATTTGAAACCCGTTCCAATGGCTTTATTACAAAAGCATGAAAGAAACATTAACACGTGTGGCAGAATTAAATAAAGCATTCATTTTGAATGAATTATGCACCATGGGTTGGTCAGAAGAAGTCGCCGTAGGCATTCAGGCAAGCACCCCATTGCTTAGGTAGGCGGCGAATGCCACATAAAATATTTGTGGATGCTCACTCAACCAAATGTTTATCGCGTTCATTACGTCTGCGTCTATGTGAAATCGTTGCCCATTGAGTGCTTTTTTAGAGGTCCAAACAATTGAAAATCACATGGTGACAAATCCGGACTATAGCCTGGATGTTGCAGAATTTCCCACTTCTTCCTTGCTAATGATTCCTGTACAATCTTTGTGACATGCGGACGATCATTATCGTGCATCCGCGAAAAAGCATGCCGGGTCGTTTATTCTTTATGTCTTTTTTTGCAGCTTGTCTAGTGTTTGCAAATAGTGGATAGAGTTTATGTTGACACCAGGTTCTTTAAAGTCGGCCAACAATAATAGCCCTTCATGGTAAAAAAAATTCGCTCAGCATAACCTTACCAGCGGAAACCTGTAACTTGAATTTTTTGACTTTTTTGGTGATACAGCATTCTTCCATTGCATGCTCTCTCTGTCTCTGTCTCTGTCTCCTCTCTCTCTCTCTCTCTCTCTCTCTCTCTCTCTCTCTCTCTCTCTCTCTCTCTCTCTCTCTCTCTCTCTCTCTCTCTCTCTCTCTTGCTACTCGGCTCAAAGTGGTGGCACCATGATTCATCGTCTGCCATTATGCAGAAGAAAAATGCATCAGCCTCCACTCTGTAACGCAGCAAGTGGTTAAAACACAATCCGATGCCTTCCTCTTTTTAGTGGTCGTTCAACATCCGTGGTATCCACTGTGAACACACCTTCCGATATTGCAGTTTCTTATAACGACCTGTTGAACTGTCCCAATTCGCACATCAAATTATTTTGCTAGCGAACGTATGCTTCGACAACGTTTCATCTGTACTGCTGCATCAATGTTGGCGATTTTTTTTTCTTCTTCTGTTGCAGCAATATGCGCTTAACCCTGCCGTCGAAGATCTGTCGTGAACTGACATCCTTTCCGAAACATTCGTGCCCAGTCTGTCACTGTTGTCTTCGACTCATATTTGTTACCGTACGCTGCCTGCATTCTTCGATGAATGTCCACTGGTCGACATCCTTCAAACGAAAGAAACTGAATCACCGCTCTTTGAGCTTCTTTAGAGGTATTTTGGATCAACCCGTCCATTTTCTCAACGGTCTGAAACAGAACCTATGCATCATGGGACGATAAGCACGTGCTTTTTCATCCATTGGCCAGTACTTATCACATGACTATAACATGATTATGTTCAATGTACGCAATAACGTGCGGTGCGGCGTGAACGGATTTCAATTGAACGCCCCTTATAATTAATTCTCTTACATACTCATTCAACCTCTTCATTATAGCACCTTCCTACAATAATATCTTTCCTGTTTTTGATTTCAGACAACCTGTATTTAGTCTTAATTTTCTTCCTGTTAGCTCACTGATTTGTCTGTGCAGATTTTTTATATCTATAATATAATTTAATTCAGTTTTCTTGCACTGCCCGGTTAATCAACTTTCTTTTGCCTTTACACTCGAATCTCTCATTTTTTTAAAAACATCTTATCATACTCTTGTTCGTAATTTTTACTCTGTTTTCTTTTGTTCATCAACTTTTATATTTCCTCCGTCATCCATTTTTTTTTCTTAGGCTTTTGGCTTCTCTCCGGTAATATTAATATACTTGTTTGAAACATGAAGTCCCTTAACATGTCCCATTGTTCATGTGCGCTCTGTATTTTAGCTATTGCATTGCACCTATTTTTCAGTCACTCTGTATTGTTCTTGAATTTCATTATCTGCTTTCAGAACAACTTTATTAAGTCTATTGTTCTTAGCCACTTTTTGTTTTCTCCACAATCTTACTTTCATTTGTTCATGTTGTCGTATAAGATCATTATTACAGTCAGCCTCAGGCATTGTCTTAACAGTAATTAATACATTTCTAAATCTGTTATTAATAAGTATGTAGTCAATTTGGTTAAGTATTTTCTTATCAGTGTTTTTCCTTGTGTAAAGTCGTCTGTTATGTTAAAACCAGGAGCTTCATTTATCGTATCTTTGATTGTCGCTCATTCTATTAGTTTCTCCCCCCCCCCCCCACTTTCATTAGTAGTTTTATTTTCATTAAAAACATGGTAAACAGATCAACTGATAATGATATAGGAAGAAAGGTAGATCACCTGTTCATTAACCCAGTTAGTTCATGCATGATTTTCACTACACCCGAGCAGACAGGATTACCAAGTAACAGGTGAAGCCTGAAGACGAAGGTTCACCAGCTGAACTAACTTCATGTTTCTACTTTCAGTTATGGGCCAGATGTCAAAGTGGATATAAGGTATCAGGCCAAGCCTGATATTTCATGGGGATCAGATTGAATTGAGTTGAATTGATTTGAGGTGAGTTGAGTCAAAACCCGACAGCATTGCACTCGTGGCATTCCAATAAGTACCCAGTCCTAATCTTCAACAGCCAGCAAAGAGCTCTATTACAAATAATGACCACCCCTTGCTGCTGCATTATCTCTAGACAATGATTGTCCATCTGCTCGCCTGTGTTAATCACATTCTCCCAGAGGGCCTTAACCATATTTGCCTTATCATGCATCAAATCACCCCTCAATAATGCGGCACCAGCCAGTCTATCTGTTTGTTCATTTCCAAACACACTAGAGTGTCGTGGAGAATAGATCCAGCGAATGCTCACAACCCTCGACCTCTGAATCGATACATGCCATTTTGCACGAAGCATGCCAGTGTTACCTTTGTCAGCATGCTTTATTTTATGAATCAGTTACAATCACAACATGCGAATACATCGTGTTCTCCAACCAGCGGAAAGCTGCAGTAACTGCCTCCATCTTCAATCGCAGATTAGATCCTGTGGTGGCATATGCCAAGCTCTCCTTTACTAAACATTGGTCACTTTCTTTTACTATGAATCCACAGGCACTTTTGTTGCCTCTTAAGACGAAGATATTGGCATATATAATCACATCGCCAGGACGAGAGTAGTTATGAATGAATTGAAGTTCAACCTCCATAGCACCTGCTGGCCACTACCTACACTCACGGCCCAATGTGATTATGACTCCACACAAGTATGAATTTCTATTTGGCACTCTGACCCACTATGTCCTTCTGCTAATCTTCTGAAGTGTGCACACTTCTCTAGTGGTATCTTCTGTCTGAACCGTCCATGATCTTCCTCATAGCAGCCTGTGGCCCTTGACTGCATCAAGGGAGTCACGCAGGAGGCGTTCCTTGTTCCCTGCTACCTTGAAGTATGACTTTGCCTGCAACACATTGCGACTGTCCGTATTGGTCGGCAAAGCCAGGATGTATCGCATACACACTAATGGGGGTGTCCCTTGTGCATCCCAGAATCACCCTCATGGCTTCATTATGTGTGGAACTAGCTGACTCTTTGAGATAGTGAGCATTCCCAGTCCATACTCTACCACTGAAATGAACAAACATTGAAAAAGTGTGAATAGCCTTTTCTGATCCACGTCCCTTGCTGCCATACTCTTCAGTACACTGAGCCCCTTCTCACATTTTGTAACCATCACACGTAACTGTAACTTGTAACCATTGGCCTGATACCTTATATCCACTTTGACATCTGGCCCATAACTGAAAGTAGAAACATGAAGTTAGTTCAGCTGGTGAACCTTCGTCTTCAGGCTTCATACGATCCCTAAATGTGATTGGGATCCTGTCTAAACTGTTTTGTTATTTCAGTGTTGTTTACTGTTGTAGTTTGCCGTGTTTAGTTAGTAGCTTATCTGTTGGCATATAATCCTTGCACTCTGGAAATACCCATCAGTGCTCAGAGCCTCTCCCCAACATACACATCAGCGTCCGCCGGCTAATAGTGTCAGTTCTATGTTGGTTGACGAGACCCCTTATTCTCCAAGTATGTCCCTCGTGTCTGGTCGTGCCAATTTTTGCTCCAAAGTTTCTCATTCTAGACAACGATATGGATTTACTGGCATCAATGTCCTCCGCTTTCGACATGCCGTTAGAGTTATTATGTTAGTAAATGATGTATTCTTATTGTGCGAAGTGGTTAAGATTGTGAAAGGAACACTAGAGATTAATGAACAATTGAAACAATGATTGTGGTTAGGTTGTTTGTTGAGAAGAGACGTGTCCTACCATGTTGTAGCTCCTGGAGTTCAGCAAGTGAGGAGGAAAAAAGAGTACAAGAATACTGATCAGTGTGAAAACGGGGTAATCAGACTGAAAAAAAGATCCCAGCCTCACCCCCTAGACTCAGCAAATTGGCAGTGAACTCAAAATAACCCCCACGAATTGCTTCGGTGTAAGGTATAGCAGTGTAATATGTGGTTGGAATTTGTGTTATTGTTGTTGTCACAGTTGTGGAAATGGCGATGATGGGTGAAGCAGTGGTGATGGAGATGTGTTGATTGTACATAAGCCAAGGAGCTACCTGTTGTAAGCGGCATACACAATATTGCGTGTCCTTTTCAGGACGTTGCGATCAACCCCACGTTGATTTTCAAGACAATTTTACGTTCAGTACTTTGCCATTGCTTTCTGAACGAGGAGTCATCATTTAAGTACAAATTAAAGGCTGTATAAGGATTGAACCCCCATAATCCGCCATCAAAGCACCGGAAGTTTAAGAACGAGCATTCTTATACGAGCGTCGACTTCTTAGTGGCATTGATACCAAGGTACTGGATTTAGATGTCTGAGTCAAGAACCGACACAAGAGTGACTCTGTTACTTTAAACTGCTGTCGTTGGTTTTTTCTGACGTTTTAATTTTGTAGATCTATTGCGAGATGACAGGTGGATTCACAAAGGCGAAAGCTGTGCTCGTGCAGGGGTAGTTGTTGCGGGGTTTTCAAACTGAGCAGAAACGTTTGTTGTACTGCCGAATAACGCTGAGTATATACACAGCTTCTAGCTTTCACACCGGGTGTTTACGTACGGCTTCTTTCATGTGGAGGTTCGGAATTTTGTTATTAATAGATTGATAAGCACAGGCAAAATATATATTTCTGAGATAGTAGTAATAATTAGTGTTGCAGCAATAGATTGATAAACATTGGATACATATAGTTATGAGATAGTCGTATTCACAGTTAGTTGTTGAGTTGTTGAGTTGAGTTGAGTTAAGAACCGACATCACTGCACTCAGGACATTCCCATACTTGCTCCGTCCCCTCGTTCAACAGCCAGCGAAGAGTCATACTATTAATCGTTCCCACAGCTATCTGGTTAAATGTTTTCCTGGTCTTCCCTCTCAGGTTTGATATTCTTCCACAACCCCTGCTGATCCCCCGCAAAGTCATTCTTTCCCCATATGGGTTCTCAATCTGTTCCTCCGCCTTCTCCACCTGGTCCCACAAGCGCACAACCACCTCCCCCTTGTACATAGGCAAAATACCACCAAGAGGTGCCCTCTCTGCTAGCCTATCAGCCTGTTCATACCCTCGTACACCCGCATGGCCATGGCCAAATATCGTCTGAAGCGACGAGAGCCATTCCACAGGAAACATTCCTTTCTCCACCTTGCTAAGCATTCTCTTTGAATCCGTAATGAATACAACGTGTGTTGCAGTAGTCTCCTCTAGCCACCGGAATGCCGCAGTTACTGCCCCCACCTCCATTCTCATGCTGGAGGTCGTAGTCTCACATGCCAGACTCCCCTTTTTCAAGTCTCGCCCATTAGCCTTTGCAATAAAGCCCCAGCCACTACGTCTATCTCTCACCACTGACCTATCGGTGTAGATGACTATGTCACCTTGACTTGTGTTGCTCTGGATCAGCTGTTGCATTTCGAACTCAGTGCGGCCCGCTGCCCATTCTCTGCACTCACGACCCAGTGTTATTATTACATTGTGCCAGTTCGTCATGTCTTCCGGAACTTCCACCCACTCTCTGTCACGATTGATGGTCTCTAGATCACACGCCTGACTTATAGAAAGTTCTGCCTGTGCCATCCAGGACCTGCCTCGTCTTAGTCTATGACCCGTAACCATATCCATTGCTGCGTGCAGCGGATGATCCCTGTCTGCCGCAACTCTCAGGTATCATTTGGCCTGAAGGCCTATCCGTCATTGTTGGTAGCGCCAGGATATGCCTCATACAAATAATTGGTGTGTCCTTTGTGCACCCCAGGATTAACCGCATGGCAGCATTCTGTATGCGCTCCAACCTTTCAAGTTGGCTCTTTGATACTGTCAGAAGCCCCAAACCATACTCAATGACAGAAGTTATTAACTGCTGAAAGAGCCTGTACAACATCCTCTGATCAACCCCGGTTGCTGCCATAGCCCTCAATGCATTAAGTCCCCTACCAGCCTTCACCACCAAAGCCTCTACATGATCCTTAAAAGACAAACACCTGTCAGAGGGGATACCCAAGTACTTCAATTTACTCTCTCGACTAAGAGGACATCCATTCAACATAATACATGGGACGTCTGCCTTGACGATCCGGTTATCCAGGGAGTACCACACAACCAATGCCTTGTCTGGGTATAAAATGGCCCCTGCGTCCCTGCACCACTCCGTCACCTTGTCTACCGCCACCTGTACGTCTTTCGCCTAACTGGCCCTGTCTCTACCCTGTCTGTGCACCAGCACATCATCTGCAAATGTCAAGATTCTTCCCACACCTGGTGTCTCAATAGCTGCGATTTTGCTGGTGTAGACATTAAAGAGCACTGGGGACCCCTGCGGCAACCCAGGTGTAATAGTACAGGGGTCAGAAGTCCAGGAACCCATGCGCATTGCAACCTTACGCTCATAAAGGACTGCCGCAACCCATCTAACAAGGCAAGGGCAGACCTCCATGTCCAACAGTGTGTGTATTAACCGATCATACCTAACCCTGTTATACGCATCCTCCAGGTCAAGAGCTACCGCCACTGTCTCCTTTTTATCCTGGAAGACCTCATAGACATCGAATGCAAAAGTTGCAGTAATAGACATATGAACACAGGCGAAATGTATAGTTCTGAGATAGTAGTATTCACAGTTAGTGTTGCAGCAATAGATTGATAAACATTGGATACATATAGTTATGAGAAAGTCGTATTCACAGTTAGTGTTGCAGTAATAGACATATGAATACAGGCGAGATAGATAGTTCTGAGATAGCTGTTTTCACAAATAGTCTTGCTATCTTGACAATATGATGGATTAGTTTTATTCACAGGTAATTCACGTGATTAATGAACCACTTAAGAAGCGCTTAACCGCGAAGGAAATGTAGTTCCAGGGACAAACGTTACGAATATCTTGGACTGCCAGAGTAACTAACAGCAATAGCCTTGAAGTGGCTAATGAAACTAGAATATTATATACAAGTATAAGAAAGAGATACCCAGAAAACCTTGGTCATGTGTTGAGAAGAGAGGCGTTGGAGAACATCGTGACAACTGGAAATTCCAGTAGGGAAAGAAGCACAGGCAGACATAGAGAATTGATTCTGGATGGCCTTAGTCGGCGGCATGTAGGAATATCCTCAGTAGGGTTGATCCTGAACACCAAGGATCGGGATATGTAGAGAGACATGTCCGCCTACGCCAGTTAACAGTGGACACGATGAAGATCAATTCATTTGGGATATTCTTTAGTCATGTTCAGCTAGTTATAGCAAGAGTCATATGTTTATTACTATTCGACGGCAATACGGAAACCTTAAGTATGTTTAATTAATTTAGACTGGGGTTTTTAATGACAAATAAATCTAAACACTGGACAACACAAGACATTTCAGGTCTTTTTGAATTAAGAAGACTGGCAAAGAATCACCACAAGAAAAATTTATTATATAAATAAAGAAACCATTCCTCAACGAGGAATAAAATAAAATTGTAAAACAAAAAGTGACTATAACAAAACATTGCACAAGAAAATGAACACATAAAACATATGTAGCTGCATACAGAAATAGTATATCAAGTCAAAGGACGGACATTCGAGGCGATAAACCAAAAATAAATAGAAATATCGAGACCCGCCCATAATAACAAGTGTGGTGGTCTTGTAAATGAAATATAACACGGCAAAGCACTAAGGCAGGCTATTTTTCTGTAGTCAGTTACACCGTGCAACGACAACATGACACAGACCAACTATAATGCTGAATTGGATAATTAAAGAGGAGAAACCATCTCAAATGTTCTCAGGTCAGTTTGCATCAAAACATGTAGAACATTTTATTTTTAACCCGTAATAACAGAATTCGAATCGTACAGAACAGTTCACGAATTAAATTTTTCGGAGACTCCTGTGGATCGTTGCTAGAGTTACGGAGTTCGTGTTTTGTGCGAGGCTTTCCGCGCTGAGGAAAGAGACCGAGCCATATGGGATACAACCCGGTGCAATGAAGTCGACCCTGTCGACTTTTAAGCGACATTTTAATCAATGTAATTAGTCAGGTCACAAATATACTCGTTTGCAATCTAATGGAAAATGATAAGAATTCAAATACTACCAGAAATTTAAAACACTTAGTTTTGGTTTAATGCAGAAAATGGTACACAAAATGCATAGAGGGGGACTTAGAAATAATTTAATGGACAAGAAATAATACTACACAAACTTCATTGCAATATTAAACGGTAGAGAAGATTGGAGAGTCATGGTCGCAAATGGCTGTTCAAGAACCGCCACCCAAAGAAGAAGGACAGCAGCAGCAACAGTAGCAGAAGACAATAAGGATGAAATAGTAGTAGCAGCAGGAGCAGCAGGATCAGCAGCATCAGCAGCAGCAGCAGCAGCAGCAGAAGATGAAGAAGAAGAAGAAGAAGAAGAAGAAGAAGAAGAAGAAGAAGAAGAAGAAGAAGAAGAAGAAGAAGAAGAAGAAGAAGAAGAAGAAGAAGAAGAAGAAGAAGAAGAAGAAGAAGAAGAAGAAGAAGAAGAAGAAGAAGAAGAAGAAGAAGAAGAAGAAGAAGAAGAAGAAGAAGAAGAAGAAGAAGAACGAAGGAACGAACGAACGAACAAACTTTATTTTCAAAGGGTTAAGAATTGGGCACGCAGGCCCGTCTAACATTCTGCCATTCTATCACTCTCTTTCATACAGATGAAGAAGAAGAAGAAGAAGAAGAAGAAGAAGAAGAAGAAGAAGAAGAAGAAGAAGAAGAAGAAGAAGAAGAAGAAGAAGAAGAAGAAGAAGAAGAAGAAGAAGAAGAAGAAGAAGAAGCAGAAGAAGAAGAAGAAGAAGAAGAAGAAGAAGAAGAAGAAGAAGAACGAACGAACGAACGAACGAACAAACTTTATTTTCAAAGGGTTAAGAATTGGGCACGCAGGCCCGTCTAACATTCTGCCCTTCTATCACTCTCTTTCATACAGAAGAAGAAGAAGAAGAAGAAGAAGAAGAAGAAGAAGAAGAAGAAGAAGAAGAAGAAGAAGAAGAAGAAGAAGAAGAAGAAGAAGAAGAAGAAGAACTTTAGCAACAATAACAACAATACTGGATGAAGAACGGGACGTCCCGTTTAAAAGTTGTGCACTTAAAAACAAAAACACACACGATATTTGAACCTCACAATGAGTAGACTGAGACGCGACTGCCCTGGTAATATTGTTAAGAAACGTAAACCTACCCAGGTGTACCTTGGATGGAATTTGTCTAGAGGATGCGAACATACTAACCTCTGGGGAGCATAACTAGATGTGATAAACTTCACTCAGAAGATGAACGAAGAAGAAGACTAAGAAGATTTCAACGACAATGTGTATATGCGCGCATACACCTCAAATTTCAAAGTACACGGATACCAGGAAAGATTTCTTCTCTGGCCGGATAAATCAGAGCTAAATGTCAGTGGCGGGAAAGTCTGCAGGATCTGCCCAAGACAGTGAAGTTCACGCCAGATTAAAACTGCAGATAACGGCCGATTCCATGCCAACGAATGGAAGATTGCCTTTATTTTACGGCTGACAGTAGGTATTATTTGCCTTTTGTCCATCTATAATTTAACCTCAACTTATGTCCTCGATGTAGGCACATCTTACTGATTATCCCAGGCCTGAACACTAAAACTTCGGGAGGAAAGTGGGGAAGAGATTTTACAGTGGCGTAGTTGTTAAGCTTTTCGCCTCTCGCTCGGAAGATGAGGGTTCGTTTCCGGATCCAGCTATTCGGTTCGCGAGGGCAGTTTCCTCCGTACCCCTTGGTTGTTGTCGATGGAGCTACGGAGTTCCTGCTCTGTGCGACACTTTTGACAGACCGTGGTACCTAAAGCCACTGAGCAATTTGGGTAACACCTGATGAAATAAACACCGACCTGTTTGCCTTTAAACTTTAAACTAAAGTCTCCGAATAAATCAACTTTCACGTCAAAAGATCAACAACCAGCTTTTTGATTACTTTTATAGTGAGTCTTTTAACATAATCGAAATTTGTTTTCAAGTCGGTACTTCACACTGCAACAGAACATTGGAAACCTTAAGACAATTATCAAGATAAAGAAATGCGTGATAACAAGGGAGATCTGGCGTCGACTTAATCACACAACTATTGATTATGCATACACTCACCTTATCCCACAACTATTGATAATGCTTACACCCACCTGATCCCACAACTATTGATTATGCTTATATCCATCTGATCCCACAACTAGTCATTATGTTTGCAATGCCTACTTTGCAATTTGCATGGCACTATATAGAAATTAATTTAACATAAAGATGATTCTAAAATAGGCTTAAAGTCGTGAGAATCAAGTTCAATGCAGCGTGTATTTTGCTCTCCTCTAGCTCTGTGTCTCTCCGCAGGGTAGCTAACAGCAAGCCGAAACCGTTGCACAGTGCATGAAATCCGTAGCACCGGCGAAGACATCCAGAGCTCTCCGAAAAGTTGCTCTCGCTAATCGAATGCTGGAGTCCAAAGGCGAACCCACTGTTTTCTGAGTGCGAGGCGGGGCATCTAACCGCATACCGAAAGAGCTGCCCAGAGCACTAGCTCCGTAGCTCCACTGAAGACACCAAGACGTCTCCGAAACATTGCATTCGTCAACCGAATAACGGAGTTCATAAACCAAACCAGGAACTTCGCAACGAAGGCGGTTTAACCACTTGGCCACGGAAACATACAACAACAACAACAACAACAACAAACACACACACATATATATACACACACACACACACACACACACACACACACACACACACACACACCGAATGTTGCCAGCGAGTTGAGATTATTGTCGCAGGCATTCATTTGGTCCTGACTGTATATCCATCCATCCATCCATCCATCCATCCATCATGTGCCATGCCGATAAGCGTGGACGGTCATGTCTTGCCATCTCACTCGATCACCAGAGTCGTGGATCAGCTCCATGTTTCTGTCTCGACCATGCCACGTGGTCAAGCCATCCAGGTATTTACTTCTTGGTCTTCCCCTTGGTCTCTTCCCTTCGATCATGCCAGTTGTCACCAAGTTCTCCAATTCATTTCTTCTCATAACAAGCACCACCAAAAATGTTTGACTGTCCACGTCTAATGTCTCTAATTAGTTTACGACCTTCATTTGTTTCTTGAAGGACTTGCTGATTAGTTTTTCTATCTGTCCGTGGTATTCTTTGCATTTTCTTCAGAAACCACATCTCCACAGCCATCAGATGTTTTTCAGCTTGTCTGCTCATTGTCCACGCTTCACATCAATACAACAGTACAGGTTCTATATGGCACGTCAACACTATTTTTCTTGTTTCCGTTGGCATCGTTTTATTGGTCAGTATGTTTTTCATCTTGCAAAAGGCTACGTTCGCAATGCCAATTCTTGTTCTAATTTCTTCAAGGCATCTTCCATCAGATGTTATGACTGTTCCGGGATAACTGTACTCATTTACGTGTTTAAGAATATGCCCATTTACATGTATATTACATTGTGGAGTTTCCTTCTTCTCGTCGTTTAACTGATTAAATGTTATGGGGTGATTAATCGTCTCAAGTGACTTCCCGTATTCGCCATAGGCTTATATATCGTCGAAATGTTGTCATTGCAAAATGTTGTTTCAATTAAAATATCTATAGAGTAGTTTTTCCTAAACACCCACCTTCTCTTGTATATATAATACAACATTTCTGCAACCATATTAACATCTGTTAGGTCATAACTGTGACACACTTCTACTTCCCATTTAACAACATCCATTTGTGTTCGCTCCAGTCCTACATTTTGTTTGGCACTAAATCTATTAATGTATTGATTTATTTATTTGGTTGTTTCGGGATTTGAGATGTAAAGATTGAGCACAACCCACTACTGGCAACGCTGATCGTATTCCGGTACGAACCTAAGGCCTTGTCCACGTCAATTTTGAAGCACTAACTATTCGAGTTTCGCTCTCGTTTGAGCTCGTCATTAGGGCTTCCATACTGACGTGGACAAGGCCTTAGGTTCGTACCGGAATACGATCAGCGTTGCCAGTTGTTGGTTGTGCTCAATCTTTAAATGTTTTGATTGACAGGTGATTGTTTCTGTTCTACTTCCAGTTATCCACACTGTTGATGACTACAACGCATTATTTTTGCTCACTTGACGAAAACGTGTGACAACAGTTCGCACACACATGTACACTTGCATACGTACACACATACATTCGTAGAAAATACATCATATGCATATATTCATGCATATTCACACACACACACACACACACAAACATACAAGCATGCATACATACACACACATATAAACGTTTATAGACACATACACTTACAAACCTACCTACCTATCTGCATAATAAATATATACATACATGCATATACACACACCCATACGTACACATACATACACATACCCACCCATCCATCCATCAACCCAACCATCCTTCCATTCGTGCCTGCCTTTCTGTATTCCTGTATGTATGTGTACTTGTGTGCGTGTGTCTGTGAGTGTGTGTGCATGATAACTACGCAGATTTTATATATATATATATATATATATATATATATATATATATATATATATATATATATATATATATACATATGAGGGTTGTTCATTTGAAACGCGTTCCAATGGCTTTATTATAAAAGCATGAAAGAAACATTAACAGGTGTATTAGACTTAAACAAAGCATTAATTTTTAATGAATTATGCAAAATGGGTTGGTCAGAAGAAGTCGTTATAGTCATACAGGCAAGCATCCCATTGCTTAGGTAGGCGGCGAATGCCGTCCGCAAAATTGGATTGTGGTTGCTCACTGAACCAAGTGTTTATGGGTTCATTACGTCTGCATCTGTGTGAAATCGTTGCCACTTGAGAGCATTTTTTTAGAGGTCCGAACAAACAAAAATCACACGGTGACAAATCAGGATTAGAGGCTGGATGTTGCAGAATTTCCAACTTCTTCCAAGCCGATGCTTCTTGCACAAACTTTGCAGCATGCGGACGAACATTATCGTGGAACAAACCCACGCCGCGAGAAAGCATACCGGGTCGTTTATTGTTGATGGCGTTTTGCAGCTTGTCTAGTGTTTGCAAGTAGTGGGTAGAGTTAATATTGACACCTGGTTCTTTAAAGTCAGCCAACAATAGCCCTTCATGGTCAGCTCAGCATAACCTTACCAGAGGAAACCTGTAACTTGAATATTTTTTGGCTTTTGGTGACCCAGCATGCTTCCATTGGATGCTCTCTCTTTTGCTGCTCGGCTCAAAGTGGTGACAACATGATTCATCGCCTGCCACTATGCGGAAGATAAATGCATCACCCTCCACTCCTTAACACAGCAAGTGGTTCAAACACCATACCATGTGTTCCTCTTTTTGATGGTCGATCAACACCCGTGGTACCCACTGTGAACACATCTTCCGATATTGCAGTTTCTTAGAAACGACCTTTTAAATTGTTCCAATTGACACATCAAACTATTTCGCTAGCGAACGTATGCTTCGACAACGGTTCATCTGTACTGCTGCATCAATTCTGGTGATGGCTCTTCCTGTTGCAACAATATGCGCTTGACCCGGCCGTCGAAGATCTGTCGTGAACTGGCGTCCTTTCCGAACCATTCGTGCTCAGTCTGTCACTGTTGTCTTCGACATACATTTGTTACCGTACGTTGCTGGCATTCTTCGATAAATGTCCACTGGTCGACATCCTTTAAATGAAAGAAACTAAATCACCGCGCTTTGAGCTTCTTTGGACGGATTTTTGATCAACCCGGCCATTTTCTCAACGGTCTGAAACAGAACCTATGCATCATGGGACGATAAGCACGTGCTCTTTTATTCATTGCTCAGTATATATATACTGAGAAGAAAATGAACACATAAAACATTATATATATATATATATATATATATATATATATATATATATATATATATATATATATATATATATATGTGTGTGTGTGTGTGTGTATTTGTGTGTGCATGTGTGTGTATTTGTGTGTGTGTGTGTGCGTGTGTGTGTGTGTGTGTGTGTTACACGCCTTCTGTAGAGAAAGTGCCATCTGTGAGAAGAGCTTAAGTAAGAAACAAATACATATGTTACCTTTCCCGTTCACATTAGTGATGAACTACGTGAGTGCATGTGTTTGCCTGATGCATGCATTCATTTGGCAACCATGCTGTCATATAATCCATTTTAGAGTACACGCCGCGTTCACCAGCTAGCATAAAGACACTCAGTGAACACTTAATTAGTCCTAGTGAGCAAAGTTTACAGAATCGTGTAGTCAATACACATGCTATCTACACGAAGACCTACAGCCAGAAAGGTCAACAATGACACCATGAGCAATGCACATCGTATACAAATAAACATTTTAAAATGTGGATGTCATTTGCAGGACGTGGCGATAAACTTAAACCCCAGATTGATTTTTCTGGGCAATTTTACCTTCAGTAGTTTGCCTTCTGCTTTCTGAACGAGAAGTCAACGTTTAAATCCAAATGATAGGTGTAGAGAATGAACCTCTTAACCTGCCATCAGAGCAACGGAAGTTTAAAATATAGTAAAGCAAAATCTATGCTGATAACAATCAGAGAAAAGCTTAATTAACCTTATTTCAATTACGACAATAATAATAATTGGTGTTTGCTTCCATCCATCCATCATGTGCCATGCCGATAAGCGTCTTCGGTCATGTTTTGCCATCTTACTCGATCACCAGAGTCGTGATTCAGTTCCGTGTTCCTGTCTCGACCATGCCACGTGGCCAAGCCATTCAGGTATTTACTTGTCGGTCTTCCCCTAGGTCTCATATCTTCGATCTTGCCAGTTGTCACCAAATTCCCCAAGTCATTTCTTCTCATAACATGTCCAAAAAATGTTGACTGTCTACATCTAATGTTTCTAATCAGTTTACTATCTTCATTTGTTTCATGAAAGACTTGTTCATTGGTTTTTCTGTCTGTCCATTGTTTGCTTACTTGTATTAATTATTACAGTAGTTATGACTTTTGTAGTTCCCACACGTTTATTATGCATACATTGTTGTTGTTGTTTTTTTCTCAGCTGCTTAAGATCCACTTAATAAGAGATGAATGAATGAAATAACATATTAAGGAGAGACACAAGAAGGTTATATCAACTTCCATGTGATTTCACAAATTCCCGCATCAGCTGACTCCTTCATCCATATACCTACTGCGGCTGGCCGAGTGGCTCTAACGCCGGATTCTCCTTCGGGAGACCCGGGTTCGAATCCTCGGTAAGGTGTGGAGTTATTTCTGTCGGTGGCAAAAAGAAAACTCTAATCTGCACAGTTCGTGGCGACTGCAATAGCCACGCGGCCTTAATTCCTCAGGCTCAAGACCCCCCTGTCATACACCGAAAGGTACTATATTGGCAGTAAATAACAGTTGACAGACTCATTTCATTGGCGTCATTATCAATGTTCTGTTGTCAGCTTCACTTTGTCACGATGTATGATGAGAGAGGTAAAGATAGGCATGCTTCATGCAAGTTGGCAGGCTTCAATTAAATAATCAAAAATAGAGAGCATCTGCTAGATATTTCCCAGAGGGCATGCTGGGGTGGTGGGAAACCAGCAGGCGGACAGATTGGCTGAGTCTGCGACGCTCGGTGGGGTATTGGTGCATGATAAGGCAGACGTGGTCTGGACCCTGTGTGGTCGTGTGTATAGTGCAGAAGAAAGGGTAGATAATCACGGCTTGGAGAGAATGGTGCTGTAGGGAGCGACCAGAGGATCTGATTGACATTAAGGACTCAGAGGAAAGGTATGACGGACATATAATCAGAATGCTACTGGTACCGTCAATATTGAGACCGTTCGCTGGTTGTTGAAGCTAAGGACGGAGCACGTATGTGAATGTCTCGAGTGCTGTGGTGTCGGTTCTTGACTCACCTCAGCTCAACCATGTTCCTTCTCCGTTGTACCTTTCCCGCGAAAATGATTCTCACAATACTTACTGCATTACTGTCTTTCATGTATTCACCATCATTATCGGGTTGGCGGGCGCGCTATCAAAGATGAGGGATTAGTTAGTTTAGTTTAGTCGACGGATCAACATCACGGCACACGGGTGTAACCCATAAGTGCTCCGTTCTACTCCTACCTCAAGCCTGAGTCTGGAGAATCTCAGCTCAGTGCACGAACTCCGTAGCACCGGCGAGGATCCTGAAATACTTTGGGTAGATTTTTAACTCAAAATTATGTGTCCAGGCAGCGCTGTAAGGCTATTCTTTTTCGATTTCCAACTGCCAAGGCATTTATTTACATGTGCAACAATACACACAGGCGTCCGATCTCACTACTCAGATACCAGGGGAAATTTTATTACTAGAAGTCCACGTGAAAAGCATCTCGGCCCTCACCAGGGCTTGAACCTGGGACCTCTAGCACTCGAGGCGGACACCATACCTCGAGACAACTCACCCCCCTCCCCCAGATGAGGGCGAACTGCGCTGCTAAAGTCAAGAGCACGGTCGGACGCGGGTTTGATGCCTGGGCTCGTCGCTTGCCAAATAAAGGGAAAGATTGGCCATCTATTGCCCCTTGTACCCAGGCCTATACAATGTCATAGCGCTCTCACCACACAGGCCCCTAGCAGGAAACTACTGTGGGATAAATGTGTATGTTTACATAACCACGATGGTCACCATATGAGTAGACGTCATTACCAGTGCCATGAGGTACTGACGTAAAGTATACGTCATTACCAATGCCATGAGGTGGTGACGTAAAGTATAAGCCATTACCAATGCGATGAGGTAGTGACGTAAAGTATACGTCATTACCAATGACATGAGGTGGTGACGTAAAGTATACGTCATTACCAATTACATGAGGTGGTGCCGTAAAGTAAACGTCATTACCAATGCGATGAGGTAGTGACGTAAAGTATACGCCATTACCAATGCCATGAGGTGGTGACGTAAAGTATAAGCCATTACCAATGCGATGAAGCAGTGACGTAAAGTAGAGATCATTACCAATGCGATGAGGCAGTTACGTAAAGTAAAGGTCATTACCAATGCGATGAGGTAGTGACATAAAGTATTCGTCATTACCAATACGATGAGGTTGTGACGTAAAGTAAACGTCATTACCAATGCGATGAGGTAGTGACATAAATTATACGCAATTCCAATGCGATGAAGTAGTGACATAAATTATACGCAATTACTAATGCGATGAGGTAGTGACGTAAAGTAAACGTCATTACCAACGCGATGACGTGGTAACAAAACGTATAAGTCATTAACAATGCCATGACATAGTGACATAAAGCATATATCGTTAACAAGAATACCACCTGCGTTGCGTAATTTTGGCAATGTGCACTTAATGTGTTGTATTATTATATATGTTACACTAAATGAAATGAGAATCGGTGGCATAATGTGTTATGCGTTAAACTACCTAGACAATAGTCCGGGTTCAGTTTGCAGTAGAGTCAAGTTTATTTTTTCTAACAGTAGAGTTCTGAGCCTAACCCAGTCTCATGAAAGTGGGTACTAGACAATTATGGGACTAAAATGGGTTTTACAGGCGAGATGATCAACATCATTGCCCCAGGTTTTATCCCATTTGGCTCGGTCTCTTTCCGCAGGGAGGCCTGCCGAAAGCGTCGCACAAAGCATGCGTTCTTTAGTTCCAGCGACGACCACCATGAGTCTCCGAGAAAAGTGCACCTGTGAATCGAACGACGCAGGCCGGAATCTCTACAATCTTCGGAGCACGAGGCAGGCAGCGTAACCACTTCGCCAATGAGACTCAAAAATGTACGGGACTTTCGGAAGGAATGGCGACAAGTAATGGAAATGGTCATCACGCGTCATACATCATTGTTCAGAACTGTGATATGTGAAGAACAAACACTTTACATGGTAAATGTGCTATCTGCCACGAGAATCCCGTCACTTGTATATTAAATTAAAGAACCAAATGACTGCCCTCCAGAACACCTGCAAGGGAAACACTGAGGTTGTGCAAGCCAAACACACACACACACACACACACACACATACACACACACACACACACACATCGAGAGAGAGAGAGAGAGAGAGAGAGAGAGAGAGAGAGAGAGAGAGAGAGAGAGAGAGAGAGAGAGAGAATAACTGTTGCCGAGTTTTTAATATGAGATTAAATTACTATATATCTTGACAAGAGAAGAAAAGAAACAAAATCATTATTACAAACCTGGGAATATGGTAAACATTACTGAATGAGATCAAGATCAGACAATTAAGGTACTTCTTCGGCTACAGAAAGAGATACAGCTCATTGTTAAAAGCTTTTCTGGGAAGAAATGTGTATGGGAAACGAGCAAGAAGACGACAACGCTACATGTGTGTGGTATAGGGATAATATGACGAGCTCTTCAATTGATGCTGTGTATAAAAGATTGCCTGTTGCACGAGGACAAACATCAATCACTACATGACTGACGAATCAAGAATATATTTCGACACTAGCAGGAAGGATCGTGGCAGGGGACGGAGTAGAAGCGTACGTAACCAACTGGCCACCGGGACCCATACTTTACGACCGCTTGGCTGCTGGACTCATGGCCTTCGTTTCGAATTCGCATCGAGGCCAATTTATAAATCTGACATGAGCTCCCAGATCGACCCAGCCCAAAACGGGTCCCAGAAAATGTCTTGGAAAATAAATGCTGTCTGAATGATATTGACCACATCAACCCTCAATGCCGATTAGTCTATAGACATGGGACTAGCAACTTATGACCAATAGTTCTTTTCTTTTATGTTTCTTTTCACTTGTCTACATTTTCTAATGAAGACGAAGCACTTATGGGCAGGTCCCGGGTGTAGTCACGTTGGTGTCAGATGACCATTTCTGAGGATGGTATCTAAACAGCTTATCTCGCATATTAAATTCCCGGTGTGCTGATGCCAAGGTATCGAGTTCAAACCCTACGCTGGTCAGTTGGATTAAAATGTTGACCTCTTGCTCTTGACTTGGGTGAGTAAATTAAAGTACATCAGAAGTCGGAATGGGTTCTCCCGGTGACGAGGAAAACTGGTAATAGAGAAAGCTAACGCACACGTAAAAACCCAGTGCACTAGAAGTAGAGGCATGTGTATGGACTAGGCTTGAGTTCAAAGTGAGCTAATGATAAAAACAAAAAGTCCAGTTATTGAACAGCGAATATTTTAATAACGTGTACACCTTGAGGTCAGCGTGATTGAAAGGATAAGAGTTCTCGCTCTTATATTGCACATGTGTTGATTAGGGGTGGGGTGGGCGGGGGGGGGGGGGGGTTGTGTATTCATTCCCTGCATCGGTCAGTTTATACTTAAACGTTTACTTTTCGTTCAGAAAGCAACGGCAAACTACTGAATGTAACATTGACTAGAATATAACATAAGGTTGATCCTAACGTGCCCTATAGACTATGCAACATTTGTACCACATTCAGTTAAAACAAGAAATATCACGGGCATGAATAATTTCGTACCAATATGTTACCTGCTATTCTAGGATCAAATCCATATCCAGGTTTCGGTAAGAACAATAATCCAGAACCAAGAACACAACAAAGAGCATATAAGTCGTTTAGATGTACAGCAAGAATATAATTCCGAGCACTTGCAAACGGCTCTGCTGAAAAGCTCTCGCCTCATCCTCGCCCGGGAGCAACAACTAAATGCGTGCACCAGCTGACTACAGGTAAGAAGGAAGGAATTAACCCATCTACGTGGAAAAAGACAGTGACCTCTAACCTTTCCTATGTATTTCGGTTCCTGTATTTGTGGACGAGTAGTGTTTTTTTTTAGCTGCCTGATCAAATAAGCAGTCAGTGATACTATTTTAGCCATTTTTATAACGGGAGCAAGTTGATGCAGATGCGAACAATGGAAACAACAATGACAGACTTGTTGGGCCCCAGACGAAAGGTTTTACTAGAATGGAAAACACATCGCACGAAGTGGGGAATGAAAACCATACGAAATGAAAAGAAATCGTATGGCAGGTGAACACAGAAATTATACAGATACAAAGCACAACGTATGTAGAGGAAGCCGTCGAGAAAGGAAAGTAGGAAATGGTGCAAGACATAGTTACTAGATATGAAACGGGTGCAGGCAGGTATATATATACTCACTGATGCTACGCAATAACGAAGTCAATGACGTCTGTAATGTTACTGAACACAGCAAATAACAAAAAATACTAGGGAAGTTCTAATAAAAGACAGAGAACTACATCTGTCCCATGTGGTCGTAACGGCTGAGCGGTTTAACACTCTTAAACTTTCTCTGCTAGCCGCGACGAAGGGAGTTCATTTCAGACACCGGTCATTAGGACTTAAATGTTGACTTGGGGATGTAAATGACAATTACCTGTGTAGTCGGAGACGTCTCGTCTCATGTTTAAAGACACCAGCAATAGGGAAAGCTAACCAGTCCCGTGCAGAAGTACATAGAGGTAGTATGTATTTGGATTACTCGAGTGTAATGCGAGTGAATGGCATGAAACGTTAGGACTTGCTTGGGCTTTTCAGGATTCTGTCTTGGATATCTAGACATTTTTCTTCAGGCACAGCAGGCCCACCAGATCTCGGAGCATCTTCTACATTTCACGTAGCAAGAAATTTATTCAACAAATTTCTACCCATAATGCGGTAAGGAGGGTGTTTATCAGGAAATCTTGTTATAAATCTTTGAAAAACCTTCTGTGTGCATCCATCGTTCACCGTTGTGAAACACTTGGTCAACCAAAAAACATTCTTTCTTCCGTTAATAACACCATTCTGTTTGAAGTGCAAAAAATTACTCCAGCAGACGACAACAATTCGCTGCATATTACTTCACGATGGACTATGGAGCAGATTATTTGTTGACATCATGTACTTCATTTTCTACATACAAAGTTTAGTGAGACTTTACAATATATATATATATATATATATATATATATATATATATATATATATATATATATATATATATATATATATATATATATATATACTCCCCGCGTTTCCATCCTGTTTCATGATATTGCGGTCAAAACCAGCATCTTTCAGCTGTATGTTGATTCCTAGGCTAGATTACGCTCATCAGCACGCCACGACTTTCTGAGCGACCGGCTCCATACTCTCATAAGTCACTGACGCGACTCGAACCACTTCTAATTCTCGTGCGCTCACGTCAACCACGCGAGTATTCGGGGTTAACGGAGAAAGCTACTAACCACTCGGCCAGGGAGCTGGCTATATATATATATATATATATATATATATATATATATATATGTGTGTGTGTGTGTGTGTGTGTGTGTGTGTGTGTGTGTATGTGTGTGTGTGTGTGTGTGTGTGTGTGTTTCCTTGTTGTGGACTGGACACGGTGTGTGATCGAATACCGCGTGTATGATGATAACAATGCGGATAAACCGGAAATATGGCTGCGACGCGAAATAACTCTAATGGGAAACGAATGGACTCTAATGGAGCGACATGAAGCGCTGGACTTCGCTGACGACATCGCTCTGGTATCCCACATGAGAAATTAGCTAAAGAATAGATTGGAGGAATTTGATATTAAGTCAAATGATTGTGTCTAGGAATGCATAGAGGCTGGACAGGGATAGTGAGAATAGATCAGACAGATAATGGCCTGATATCCCTTGGTGGGACCTCACTTTATTTTGTGGAATCATGCATCTTTCTGAATGTCAGTGTGGACATGAATGGAGAAAAGTTGATGATAAGATGGTTAATTACAAGTGACAAGAGGTGTGTTCATTGTATTGGTAGATTGTGGAAGTCAAAAGGAAATTAGTCGTCTTCTTCTTCTGCTTCGTTCGACCGGAATGTTTGTTTTGTAATTGCGTCTGCCTGTTTACAGCAGAGCTGCAATATTTGCTCCTTTCGGTCGACAAATTAGACTTTTTCGGGCATTTTTGAACCGTTTAAACGTTCCGGGGTCACGGAAATTAAACCGTTATGTGTGGCTAGGAGGTTGTACCTGTGGTCCTGATGACAAAGGTCAGGCCGTGAATAGCTCAAGCTAGCCGAGATTATCAGAAAGTTCAGACCTTCCTATTATGTCTTCCAGTCTTTGAAGAAGAACTTTGACATCCCTAAGAGAAGTCACGACTCCAGCCGGATACGTTGTTTCGACATCCCTATCGCTAACGTTCATCTTTATAATAGTATCGTGAAGAATGAAGAAATGGGTGTCTGGTATTAGTTCAAGCAATACGCACATACTTGCACACAAACTCACTCTCACACACACACACACACACACACACACACACACACACACACACACACATATATATATATATATAAGCCATTAGTCGCGGTTCGAACTTCACGGCAACGGGGTTACCCCGTTATGGTCCGTTCCTCTGCCAGTGAATATCGCACAAAATGCTCCCCACAGCCCCAAAAGTGGACCAAACAGAACAAACCAACACCCCGCATAGGTACACTGTGCTTAATTCAGCCGTCAGAATGCCAACACAAAAAAAGTTCTCACGAAAAGTACAGTTCATCGTCGATGGAAGCGGCAGTCACTAGAAAACCAGCAGTCACACATTACTGCATAAGGCAATCCAGTCATTTCTGCGACAAGCCGGTCGCCATTATTCCGAACATGCAGTTCACGTTATAAACAACCGAGGAGAGATGTAAAAGCATTTCACTGTGCATCTGTGGTCCTGATGACTAAGGTCAGGCCGTGAAAAGCTCAAGCTAGCCGAGATTATCAGAAAGTTCAGACCTTCCTATTATGTCTTCCGGTCTTTGAAGAAGAACTTTGACATCCCTAAGAGAAGTCACGGCTGCAGCCGTGTACGTTGTCACGGGTCAAGGAAAGGCAGCAAGCCGGTTTCAAGATGGCAACGGACGGTCGGGTTGTTTTGTGATCGTTAACTTTTTCGCGTAGGAGATTGATTTATTCATCTCTTGCGTGTAATTTGTGTGCCAGGATGTAAAACCAGGAGTTTCTACTCAAGATCTGCGCGGATGCTACGGAGTTCGTGCATCGAGCGAAGCAATCCTTGAGTGAATCTTTGGCAGTGTGTGTGATTTCTGTGTATTCGGTTTTTCAACATGGCGGAACAACGTGTGTTCTCCGAGCGGTCAGCAGTCAACCTAACGATGCGGCGTGGGTGCCGCGCAGGCATAAAGAAGCAAGGTAAGCGTGGTGGTTTAAGACGTTTTAGACTCAAGTGTCACCGTCTAGGACTCAGGAATATCCGTATTCTGTATTGTAACTGCGCCAGCGTAAATCAACGGGGCTCTATTTTAGAAACCCTGGTTTACAGGAACGATATTGTAGCACTCCTGGAGACGAGACTGGGCGATCAGCTACTCCGAATTGCCGGCTTCAAATGTTTCTACAACAGACGACATCTGGGAATGGCGATTCTCGTTCGCGACAGCATGGTGGCGTCAGAGCTAGACATGTCCAGTTGGGACAGTGACGATATACAAATACAGGCGTTGAGAGTTCATTCCACTATACCATTCGTGTTGGTTAATGTTTATGCCCGCAATGCGAGAAGTGGCAGTGCTTAAGTGGCATATTAGGTCACGAGAGAAATGTTATTTTCTGTGGTGACTTCAATGCTAAAGGCAGATCATGGGGAAACATTTCCTCCCATAAACAAGGGGAGGAGCTCGAGACTGCACTTGAAACCATTGACCTGGTTTGTATCAACAGTGGCTGTGTCACCAGGACAGCAAGCCGTCCAGGCGATGAGGACAGTGCTATTTATCTGGCGCTGGTTTCACCTTCACTCACTACAGTGTGTAGAAGGGGTATCCTAGGACACCACGGAAGCGATTACCACCCTTGCAGCATATTGGTGGAGAAAGGCAGAACCAGGCAGCACAAGCTAAAGGTAAAGACTTTCCAGTTTGACAGTACAGGGCAACATGTGGTGAGTAAAATAAGACGTGACAAGCGCAGAAAGCTTCAGGGCAGGAAAAAAAGCTGGGAGCAGCCACCTTGGTGGAATTTCGAGGTGGAGAAGGCTTGGGTGGTTAAGCGTAGTGCTGTAAGGAGATGGCAAAATGCCAAGAAGAACAGAGCTGGTCATCCTAGTCCCTGCATGCACTTAGAAAGAGAGATGCACACAAAAGTAAGCCATTTCAAAAAAAACTGGTCACGGTGGTTGAAAGCGATAAATGGGCAGAGGTCTGTCAAAGAGGAAACACAGACAAGTCACTGAAATTGTTCTGGTGACTACATATAAGCATGAGTGGTGTAGTGTCGTGTCTTCCTTTAAAGTGTCGTCCCTGGAGTGAGGGGAGTCAGCACCCACATTATAATTTTTATTTCCCTTTATCAATATCCTGGAGAATCCACCAGCTTCCGTCCAACACACTCCATCAGCCCGTGGACACCTTTTCCTATCACTCGCTCTCTCACTGTCGCACTATGCCCCCTCGCATTCTCCCCAACGCAACATATTCAATAATTCTTGCTTCTAAAAATTAATAAAGATTAATTTATTAAAAGAAAAGTGTAACGTATATGAGACGTGTATGCGAAGAATATGTGTGTAGTGTATTCTAATGTAAATGTATAGGTCAGACCACGGAGTTCATGATCAGAGTCCACTCATCATGGCAAGGATTACACGACATCACAAGAATCAGCACAATTGACCTAACCGAAGTCGTGTCCTTCTCTCCAGACATGTCCTCCTCCAGGAGCTCTGATGACCATGAGATCTGAATCCCATTCAAATATATACTCCGTGAAAGATACTATTATTGTTCCTAACACAACTGGTCCTAATAGTTTATTGAAACTCAGACTTCATAATTCCTGCGCAGTGAAAAAAAACATGGAACACTGTCCTATGAACATATTGTTTTTCCTTCTTGCGAAATGTTCTATAGTTTTCTTGTTTTCTCGTTATTGTCTTAACGTTATAATTTCCTTGATATGTGGAACAACTACCCGTAAATGTTATCTTTCCTCCAATGTGAACATCAGTCGCTACTGTTCTAGTCCTACGTGGATTGAACATCCATCACTACTGGTGTGTTAAAGACTGGTATGACCTACAACTCAGTCGGTACTTATCCTGTAGGATACTTCTACCATTCAGCTCCACTGAGCAATGTTTATCAGCTTCTTCTAGCATAGACCCATTTAGAAGGTTGCTGGCCAATCTCTCTGCATCATAATTTATCCGGGATCGGATTTTACAATTGTTCTTTGTTCTTCATCCCGACCAGAGAGAACCTGTAAATTAGATCATACAACTGGTGATAGCCTCCCCGTCACTGATCTCTATTAGATGATCGTGGACATTGGCCCTTGCTCAGCAAAATACAATGAACCTACTCTGTCAGGGACAGATGACTCAACACATTGGTTATCATCAGGCCAAGACAAGAAAAAAAATCAACGAACAGAATGCGGAACCCCGCCCACCATGGACACCCACTGGAATATCCCCATTATCCCTCATTACTCAATTCTCAACTAGTAAAGCTTATCAATACTTCACTAATCTATTTTCAACCAACAGAGCCAAATATCACTTCCCTACTCTAGCTAGTTTCAACCATGCTACTGCCTAAACTAATTAGGACTAATTATACAATATAACTACCTTAGGCAACACCGCAGTTAGATCAAATCACATCTACTCTTGCCATGACAGGCACGTGTAAAATTAAATTAACCCAATTCGCACACGGTAGATATTATTCCACTCCCTAACTGCAGTGCCAAAGCACGTCCGCCCAAATCCACTGTTTGAGTTACACTGTCTCTCCCAATCATGGTTTTTGGCAAACGCCTAAAATTGGTTACGTGACTTTATTCTTTATGTCCACACAGGTGTTATTTTGGGCAGATCATCCCTTGTCAGGAATATATCTTCCCTGGCTCAATCAATGTCAGAGTTGTCATCACGTGTTTTGACTCCCACAACAAGCCAGCGAGTTCCTGTATGCTCCCAACACCGGGTTTCCACAACAAACCGCCAATCTTCTGTCGAGTGGTGACAATCACAGCCGTCATTTCGCTTGATGTCCGGAAACTCTCAATGACAGACGGACTGTTTCCTCCCTAGCTGGCCACTTCCGCTTGACTCTGACTGTTTATGAACTGTCAAAGTGGTGTATAGATGCATCTCACTCACCACCGAATGTTCCTATATCGCCCACCAGATGTAAACACATGCAGCTGTAATCCCTACTGTTATACTCTGTATTTGCACCTCTGGCCTCGAACATGTCGTTAATCCGAACGCCTTTTATTGTCATCACTGGTTACTCACGGTGTTTTTTCGTGACATGTAGTCAAAAATAAGAGCATTTCTGACTTCAAAGGTGCTGACCTCATCTGGCAGAGGACTGACGAGGACAAGGGTAAAGCCCTCTTTGAACGCTATCTAGAGCAGAGCAACCAGACATACATGGGAGGCCGAAATCTGGCCAAAGAGGTCACCTCAGACAGGTGCAAGGCCCTGAACACTTCGGATGAAGACACAGTGACAGTGAAAGAAATCAAGGCTGTACTTCGACGATCAAAAAACAGCGCTCCATGCCTGGTGGCATAAGATACGACGACATCAATAGGTGTACCAACAATGAGCTAGAGAAACTAGCAGACATGTACAACAACAGTATAAAGAGTTCTAGCATCAAGGAGGAGTGGTTACACAGCTATCTGATTCCCTTGCCGAAGCCTGACAAAGACCACACAAAAATTCAGGGATATCGAATTATAACCATGCAGAATACAATAGGCAAACTGCTGGAGAAGGTAATTGCCAGGAAAATATCAAGCCAGCTAGAGAGGCAAGGTGTTTTCCCATCTACCTTGGGGGGGTACCGTCCAAAAAGAGAAACCTGGACCAATGCAGCAGTCTTTGCCCTTAGTTGGATCGTTGCAGCCCTCTTCCAACGGAAAGTAGTTTTTAGGTGTGGCAGTTGGACTTCGGAACCAACAACAATATATCCTGGCCTACCACAGGGATCACCATTATCTCCAGTACTGTTCAACGCCTACACAGTGAGAATCACCAGTGAGCAGATCACTGGACCTGGCAGGACATTGTCATATGCCGATGATGTTTTAGTGTATCGTCAGGGTAAGGATAGAGAGCAGGTTGCTGTGGAACTACAAACCGAACTCCAACGCATAAGTACTTGGTGTGATGAAGCTGGGGCAATGGTCAACCCAACAAAGGCAACAGTGACTTGGTCCTTGTTGAATAATCATATTGTCAACACTCCAACACCAAGTGTAAAGCTGTGTTCAGAGACGGTAGAAAGAACGCAGGCAATGAATTACCTGGGGATACGTTTTGATCGAAGCCTTGCTTATAATGAGCACATAGACCAGGTGATAACAAAGGCCAAGCGGGGTTTGGCTGCGATGCGGGTGATGGCGGCAGCAAACTGTGAGCAGCGCCATCTATGTCTTTTGTACGAGGGGCTGGTCATGTATGTTTTGGAGTATGCAATGGTAATCCTGACTCTCAGCCGTAAGCAGATAGAAATGATGGAAAGGATACAAAAGGAAGCTATGCGCATTATTCTTGGATGTACAAGAGATACAGCATGCAGGGCGATGCGTTACCTTCTTGATTTTCCAACCATTGAAGAGAGAATACAAGTTTGCAGGCCTAGCTCCTACCTCAGAGTTAACGCAAACACACAACATCCACTGCATAGTGAAATTATGAAGGCGAAGGGCAGAAGGTTAAAATGAGGACGGGTCAAGCCGAAGACATTCTTCAACAGGTGTGTTCACTTGAGGACTTAGAACCTGGCGAGGAGTGGGTGCAAGTGCCAACAGATTTCTGCACATCCTTTTCAGTTTTGCATCCAACTAGATAGAAAATGCAGACAAGAAAATCCGGCTGCTGTGGAGGCTGAAGTACAAGCGTTGATTTTCGAGAATTCGCTAGACGGTGATGCGGTCATCTACACAGATGGGTCGGTCGTCCGATATGTGAGAAGCTCATGGGCCTTTACAGCTCGGGCCGGAGGGAGAATTGTGAAGGAGGACTCTGGTGCTTTCACTGAAACCACAAGTAGCCTGACTATGGAAGTCATGGCAGTAAGTAAAGCAGTAACATGGCTCGAGACACAGACATTCACTAGGGCATGTTTCCTTAGCGACTCAATGAACATGATCAAGAGGATAGAGGAGGGGTCGATCCGAAGAGAATGGTTGCTGCCTCTGGGGCGGTCTCGGCT
>CAWUFQ010000211.1:0-25000 GCA_963921405.1 Cepaea hortensis | reverse complement strand
GTGGTGGTGGTGGTGGTGGTGGTGGTGATGATGGTGGTGGTGGTGGTGGTGGTGGTGGTGGTGGTGGTGGTGGTGGTGGTGGTGGACAACAAATACAGTGTCTATAAACCTGGGAACGAACAGAGTTGATGTAAGAAATAAGAGGAGATAATTAAAATATTTCGGCCATGTCAAAGGGCATAACACTCTTATAAGAGCCATACTGGAGTATAATGTTGAAGACAAACGAGCAAGAGGTAGACAGCGATACAAGTGGGAAGATAATATTAAGAGATGAACGAACAGCAATCTGACAGAACGCACAATCAAATCGAGAGACGGTGTTGGTGATATATTGCATCCAACTTTTATTGTGGAGTTAGTTTGAAGCATATCCTTTACAGGACGTCGCTGTCAACCCCAACATTTTGGTTGTTTGTGATTTCTTGGCACGTATACGTTCAGTGGTTTGTCATTCCTTTCTGAACTATTGGAACTCGTATCATTCACCCCACGCAAGGCGGTCTGCTTCCAAATCGCCCGCAGCTGTGTTTCAAACGCGGAATACGGGATCGCGAGTTGAATTCGTAAGCCTTTCACCACAGCATTGTGGAGATGGCTCCTAATTGAATTGAAACCAACTATAGGTAGTAGGGACATAGTGATGGATTGGCAACATTGTGATGGATTGGTTAACACTCAAAATAAGCTAATCATCAAGTATTCCCTGGGGTCTGAGATCTGAGATCAACTGTGCGGTAAATATATAATTTACTAGTATTCTTCTAACATTCTGTTGTGGGTAGGTTTGCTAGTTTGTTGACCTCCTCTAAATAAGGAATGTCATATTTATTATGATAAGAAAACTCATTTCAGCGATTTCTGGTTTCTTCCTCTGTGCCGCGTGTTAATAAAATTATAGTTCTAACACAACGCTTATAGTTTAGAATAAAATTACTGGAACTGTAGTAAAGCTGTGGAAATTTAAACAATATAAAATAACATAAAGTAATGCAGTTTCACAGAACAGAATTAATAACAGTAAATATAGAATCTCGGGGAATCAGAATTTATGGCATCTAGATTTTAGATCTTTTCTGGTACGAAATGGGTTAAAATGCTGTAAATATCAAGACCTAATTGATCTCGTCAGTGTAATGTTAGCAGTTAACCGCACGCCCTCTGCAGGACGTTACCACCAACCCCAGGCAGGGTTTCTAAGAAATATTACGCTCATTGGTTTGGCAGTATTTTCTGAACGAGAGTATCTCATCTCATCAGCTCCTCTTGTTCCCCTTGTGCCTAGCGGTGTCGAGGTGAAGCATAAACAGCAGGACAGCGCCCGTTTATGGGCTTCATGTATCGATATTCCGTGGACTCTGCTATTCCATCTGTCCATCGTTTACCTGCTCGGCCTCTTCTTCTGCTTCCATTTGGTCTGTACATCATTTCTTGTTGTGGTATGCTGTTAGTTGGTAATCTGTTTGCATGGCCAAACCATTTTACTTGCTGCCTTCTAATGAAATCTATCACTGCTATAACCTCCACTTTAGTCCTGATTTCTTCATTCCTGATTTCTCTCTTCTTGATACATTGAGTATTCTTCTCAGGAATTGCATTTCTGTTGTTGTGATTTTTCTAGTCTCTTGTTCTGTCATTGTCCATGATTAGCATTGGTAGCATAGAGTTGGTAGGAAGATTGTGTTGTATAGAGCTTTCTTAGTAGCTATTGATACATGGGTCAGTCCGATTATACTTTTTACTTTTTTCTACGCGTTGTATGAAAATCCCCTACCGGCTTGCTAGGCCAGTCGCAGGTTTAAGACAAAAATCTAACAAAGGGGAGTCCGTCCCCCTAGCGAGCCAGAACTCCGTTGGCTCATGGCCTCGCGGTCATGGTTTCCCGGTCTACACCGCGGGGAGGTAGGGTTGACAAGTGTAGTCTGCGGGTCATCGGCAGGCTAAGTTTCCCTTTTTACCCATCCTGGGAGAGGCTAGCCAATCATATCCCTGAGTGATGGGCCAGGCGCAGTCCACATCTTGCGGACCGAACGAGAATATGTCTTCTAAACATACTAGAAATACTTAAGAGTTTTTTTGTTTTTTTTTATTCCATCATGGCCTCATAAGTCGGGGGATGGAAAATCTTCGCTGAATTTCCACGTGCTAGATGATGGGAAACTCACCACGGTATGGCGAATTCAGCTCTGGGGATCGATCATCCATTGAGATCAAATGACAAATCTGCCGATGAGCACCGAATGGCACTAACTTTCCCTTGCAGTCTGAAAATGCTGTCCCAGGCAGAAGTAAAGATCTGTGTTAATGTATAAGGCAAGGGGAAACCACGCGTTATCTTCCAACGATTTTATGAACTTCTATACACCAAGGACCGAGATGTGAGGAGAGGTATGAATGCCTACGCCAGCTGGCAAGTCACGTGATAAGGATCATAGGTATTTTGTACATGCCCTAAAATTAGAGTGTCTAGTATCAAGGAAGCAATTAGGACAGTGGCACCAGAACCACCGGCTGCATCGTGTCTTCCGTTGTTTTCGGATGCTAGCTGCGGAGATAATAAGCTCTGCTTTGTAAGCTTACTCCAGATATCTTACTAACAACTATCTTGGTTAATGGTTCTGATTTTACACTCACTCTATCTAATAACAGATCGTACTACTGTTTAAAAAAAAAAAAAAAAAAAAAAACAACAGATTACTACCTGAATGTCGGCTTTCTTCTTTTTATTCTGTGTTTTGTTTCTTCTTCGTTCACCAGTAGACGTTAGTATGACAAGACACAAGACATTTCTATGGGAAGTAAAGGCGGTCGATATGATACTGAACATATCATTAATCGAGATCCGAGTCAATTATAACAATATGGGGCTGGCACCATATTCCCGATATTTATGGCAACATTTCCAAATGAAAAAAAAATCTACTCAAGACAGCGTGGCTGGGAGTTCACGGTGGACATGTCAAACTGAGCATTTGGCTAGATCGAATTCCAGCGTACGACTATGAATATAAACTGAGACCATTAATATCAAATGACAGAACGCGTTTCCCGGATTTCTTTAGTAGTACATGGGAAAATTAACAAGGCAGGAGAAAAGAATATGGAATAGGAGCAGGAGGAAAGGGAGCAATAGCGTCTGAAGCGGAAGAAGAAGAAAGAAAAGAAGGAGAAGACGCAAGTGCATGAAAAGGAGGAAGAGGAGGGGAGGAAGGGGAGGGGGAGAAGAAGAAGAAGAAGAAGAAGAAGAAGAAGAAGAAGAAGAAGAAGAAGAAGAAGAAGAAGAAGAAGAAGAAGAAGAAGAAGAAGAAGAAGAAGAAGAAGAAGAAGAATGAGAAGAGGAATGCGAAGAAGAATGCGAAGAAAAGGCAGGATATTTCAGGAGATGACGGAAGAAGAATAAACAGAAGAGGAAGAGAAGGAGTTGGAAAAAGAGAAAAAGAAGAAGATTTTCTAATAGCATGATATTTATAGAAGACAAAGTATATATTAATCATCACTGTCCCTACAGAATTCATGCACTTAGCTGATACCTTATAGTGTGATTTAAGAATAGGGGGATAGAAGCAATAATGAAGTTTCAAGCGTGGTGAAGATGATCGTTGTATGTAATCATCTCAATGGAACATCGTCAAGGCTGCAGCGGCTACCTTAAACCTTCCCACAGCAAGCTGAACATGGTCCCCCACTTAACCGAACATCGTACCACAACAAATGACCATGAATACACTAATTTTTATTTATCATGGCAATATATACCACTATAAATGGCCTTCAGTACCCTGCGTATTAACCATAGCAATATACGCCACTACAGATGGCACTGTGAACGGCCTTTTTCCCGCTTTCTCGTAGTGCACTGTCGGCCGAGTGTTGTTCATGTTTCCCTTCTACATCGTCGTGGATGTTTAAAATTTAACTGGGCTTCTATGTTCATTCAACCTAAAATGCGTACCAGGAAATAACTTGAGAAGTGAAGGGGACCGGTGTGACATTGACCACATCATCCCCTGAGTGACCACTGGTCAATAGACAGGCACATGTCTAGCACTATATATCCGATACGACCCAGGGGGTGTGAAATTGTCATGTACTTTACTTAAAGATAACATAGAGTACACTAAATGTTAACCAGAGCGATATATGCCACTGCACATGGCCTTGAGTGCAGTAAGTGTTCGCCAGAACAATACCAGATGCCACAATAGACGACCCAGATACCTAAGCCAGAGCGATACATCGCTTTGCCTACAGTAAGTGTTCGCCAGAGCAATACGAGTGCCACAGCAAGCGACCCAGAGTACACTAAATGTTAACCAGCGCGATATATGCCACTGCACATGGCCTTGAGTACAGTAAGTGTTCGCCAGATCAATACCAGATGCCACAATAGACGACTCAGATACCCAAGTCTTAACCAGAGCGATACATGGCCTTGAGTACAGTAAGTGCTCGCCAGAGCAATACGAGTGCCACAGCAGACGACCCAGAACGATATATAACACTATACATGGCCTTGAGTACAGTAAGCTTTCGTCAGAGCAATAGGAGATGCCACAACAGACAACCCAGAGTACTTAAGTGTTAACCAGAACAATATATGCCACTACGCATGGCCTTGAGTACAGTAAGTGTTCGCCAGAGCACAGTGGCGTGCAGAGGTTCTTTGATGCCCGGGGCCAACCCCTTGATTGGATGCCCCTAAATTGTTCTTTACCTCATTCATTCCTCCTCCCCTCCGACTGCACTGTGCTGCCCCCTATCCCTAACTGGATGCCCCCCTCCTGGCTGGATGCCCGGGTCCGTCGCACCCCCCGCTGCACGCCACTGCCAGAGCAGTACCAGATGCCACAACAGACAGCCCAGAGTACACTAAGTGTTAACCAGAGCAGTAAACAAGAAACAATGTATTTTAATATCAGGATGATGGCCTCTTCTATTTTCATGCGCTTGTCTAAATAAGTGCTTTAAAACCATCCTGTATTGTTTGAGATTCGGATAACTTGCTGTAATTGTCAGTAATGAGCAAATAACAAAGGTTATAGGGACAAGTCATCATTACCGTACTCATGTTATATACCACACACGAACTCGTAAAGATTGAATGCCATAAAACTGCTTGAAACACACAACAACATGAGAAATGGGTTCCTTTCGCAGACCAGAATGATGGATTGCCTAGGTTGTATTGATCGTGTGGATGATGGGGCAACCGATAATTGATACTGCATTCTCAGCAAACGCTATTTAACGTTAACTGCACTGCGTTTGATGGTTGAGTTAATAGGAGCCTGTTCATCTGATAACAGGTTGGAAAACAAGCCAGCATGCAACATTACCAGGTTCATTACCGTTATTAACCTGAGGTAGAGTGTCATTAAAACTACGATGTGGGAGAGGCAGAGGAGTTTCGGTACAACAACAGCATTGTAGTTTTGTTGGCTTGGAGTTGTTGGCACTGGGGCTTCAACGCTGATCTTTCTCTTTTGGGGGTAAATGTAATCCACGGTAAAGGCTTGTAAAAGTGGTATGGCTTTATATATATACTAGGTTACGACATAATGAGTCGAGGTGGTAAATTCTCTTCCCCGACTTTTCCACGCTGATATTTCCCCCGGTTCATACAGTGTCACAACAGAAATGATTAATGCTTTAGAAGAATATGGAATAGATAAAGTTACCAGTCTGCATAATACAATATATGATACTGCAAATATACCTCATGAGTAATGTAATTCTGTATTTATTGCAATCCCAAAGAAATCAGGAGCCTTGGAATGTGATCAACATCGAACAATTAGTATAATGAGTCACATCACGAAGATTTTGCTAAGTATTATCATGCAAAGAGTTAGGAGGAAAATATAACCTGAAATAGGAGAAGAACAATGTGGGTTTGTAGAAGGCAAGGGTACAGTAAATGCTGTGTATATACTGAGAACCGTAATCGAACGTTCTATAGAAGTAAACAAAGATCTACACCTTTGCTTTATTGACTACACAAAGGCTTTCGATAAAGTGAGACATGTCAACATGATAAGGATGCTTGACGATCTACAAATTGATGGAAAAGGCCTTAGAATTGTAAAAAACATATATTGGAAACAACAAGCTGCCATAAGAGTTGATAATGAAGTAGGCCAATATCAGCCTATTAAGAGAGGTGTGAGACAGGGATGTGTGATGTCTCAAGATCTGTTTTCCCTGTACAGTGAGAGTATTTTCAGAAGTATTGAAGATATGGAAGGAATCAACATTGGGGGGCGATGCATCAATAACATTAGATATGCAGATGATACAGTCTTGATTGCAGACAATGAACAGGACCTGCAAAATTTAGTAGATGCGGTTGTTACACACAGTGAACAACTAGGATTAGAATTAAATTGTAAAAAGACACAGATTATGGTGGTCACTAGGAAGAACGAAATAACACAATGTAATATACAAGTAAATGGGAATATTCTTCAACAAGTGAATAGGTACAATTATCTCGGAACAGTAATAAAATCTGATGGGAGATGCCTTGAAGAGATTAGAACAAGAATCGCCATGGCAAAAGTAGCCTTTAGCAAAATGAAAAACATACTGACCAATAAAAAGATGTCAACTGAAACGAGATAAAGAGTGTTGAGATGCTACATAGAACCTGTACTTTTATATGGATTTGAAGCTTGGACAATGAGCAGTCAGGCTGAAAAACACCTGATGGCTATAGAAATGTGGTTTCTGAGGAAAATGCAAAGAATACCATAGAAAGCCAGAAAGACCAATGAACAAGTCCTTCATGAAACAAATGAAGATCGTAAACTGATTAGAGACATTAGACGTAGACAGTCACAATGTTTTGGGCATGTTATGAGAAGAAATGAATTGGAGAACTTGGTGACAACTGGTAAGATCGAGGGGAACAGACCAAAGGGAAGACCTAGTAGCAAGTACCTGGATGGCTTGGCCTTGTGGCATGGTCGAGACAGAAACACGGAGCTGATCCACGACTCTGGTGATCGAGTGAGATGGCAGAACATGACCGCCCACGCTTACCGGCATGGACATGATGGCACATGATTTCCAGAAACTCGGTAATTATAGCTTTTAAATTTTATGTTGTCTAGTGCGTCCACTATTCTCTACTTCCTTCTTCTCCTTCTATGAGCGCCAAACAATATATGTGTGTTTATTTATGTAGACAAATTAAGATCGTAAATTGTTTAGAGACATTAGACGTAGACAGTCAAAAGTTTTTGGGCATGTTAAGAGAAGAAATGGATTGGAGAACTTAGTGACAACTCGCAAGATCGAAGGGAACATACCAAGAGGAAGACCGAGAGGAAAATACCTGGATGGCTTGGCCACATGGCATGGTCAGGACAGGAACACTGAGCTGATCCACGACTCTGGTGATCGAGTGAAATAGCGAGTCATGACCGTCCACGCTTTCCGGCATGACACATGATTGATTGATTATTTGTGTGCTGTCTCAGTGGCCTCAAAGGGTTCCCCAATTGATTTCTTGTGTATTACGTGTACTAAAATGAACCGACCAATCATTTCTTTTCTTTAAATGTTCGTGAATATACTAGACACAGCATTACGGCGCGATGTGTTTATGTGTTTATTTGACCTATGCTGGTTTAATATAAAATTACGAGACCTGTAGTGCTATCTCAATGGTTTGATACGAATTATGTCCGTATTCCATAGATGTAGGTTTATGTGTATGATAGATATGACTAACAAAGACATTTTTTTTGGAGTGTCTAATTGGTCTTGCGTCGAAGTATTGTTCATGCAGTGAGGCGCTATCGTCATTTGGGGGTGACAGGTTCGAATCCCGGTCGGTAAAAATAGATTTCAAATTGTATGTTGTCTAGTGCGTCTTCTATTCTCTACTTCCTTCTTCTCCTTCTGTGAGAGAGGAAACAATGCTATGTGCGTTTATTTATGTACTGTCTCAGTAGAATCAAAGGGTTCCCCCAATTGATGTTAAGATACTTCTAAGAATAAGATTTGACGAGGTTGGGTTCAAACTAGATCCGAAGGTCAGCGTGGCCGAATGAATAAGAGTATTCGGTCTTTAACATCTGGTGTGCTGATGATGAGGTAGCGGGTTCAACCCCTAAATCGGTCAGTGGATTAAAATGTTGACTTTTCATCCTTGACTTGGGGATGTAAATTGCAAGTACCTCAGAAGTCGGTGTGGTAATAAAGAAAGCTAATCCGTACGTAAACATCAGTCCAGTGCACTAGAAGTAGTAGCACGTTTATGCACTATAAATCAATCACTCAGGTGCCGTCTCCGTACTCTATTATGCACTATGCTTGAGTTCACAGTTGTGTGGTCGGGAAAGAATTATATCAGTATTGAGGATAGTATTGACAGTCTGGTCACTGTGTTTGGCAACAAGCGCTCTAGCAAATAGGTGCCATGTTCCAAAAATAACTCTGAAGAGAGAACGAATACGGTGATGAAAGAAACTCACAATGGCCAGAAAGAAGAAATGAGAAATGGTCACTAATAAGACAGCGCAGTAGACTGAACAGTGAACGGACAATCACGGGTTAAGTTGGTCACGTGACAAAAGTTAACCTCATGACCAAAAGTAAGCGACATTGTTAGTCAGCCGAGAAGCTTCGTAGTGAAAACACCTTTTGCTACAGCACGAAACTGACGAGAAGATATGAAAAAGAAGGGTTCCATCACGTAACTGATATTTTCTGGACAGAATGTCGAATATTGAGTACTAACTGACAAAATATCTACATGAAGGAACAAATGACGTTCAAACCAGAACGACTGAAAGTCCTGTTTACCTGCCAACGGTCAACAAACTAGGTCAGCGCTTGACCGGCAATCACAAGACAGTGTTGAACGACCAGTGTGTATCCAGAGGTCAGAATGTCAAGCCCAAACGTTTTGTAAGTGCGACTCGAGTTAAGTTTTGGCGGCGAATATATACAGTTAGATTGGTGTGTGCACATCCGTGACGATAATGATTCTGATATGAATTTTGTGAACTGTGGACAAGTAGCTAGACATGAACTCTCGAATAGCAACGGAAAGGTTGGCAATAACAACTGAGAAGTTGGCGATACCTTAGTGCTTGTTGGATGCTGTTCTACAATAAATAATGTTTGAACATTAGGACGCACGTGTTGTTCAATCATTGCAAGATTGTCGTCATTGGCTGCCAGTCACTAACAACGAGGCCTAAATAGTGCTTTGGTAATAGGCCACCAAAGTCTCACGTTGGGAATCCGGGTTACAGTCATCGGTAAAGCAAAGAATAGCTATTTATGGAAAGTGCATACAGTACAGGACACTGAGAGGGCAAGTTATCATCAAGCTGTCCATTATCAGACATCCAAGATTGTGGGTCACTATCGGTATTGGGACGCAGAGGTGTTTCCAAGGCACCAGGGCCGGGTTATATACTGGCCAAGACCTATTGATGCGTCCTCATCGAGCGTCCTGGGCAACAGGTCCCTTCGGGGTCCTGGCTAAAGTCAGTAGGATCGCCGATTCCTCTGAAGTCGGAGAGTGTCTGCCTGTACGGCGAGGAACCACCAGTCTGCACACAGATAAGCCAGACATGGGACAACGGATACTCACGCAAACCTCAGGTCCTGTATGACATCACACTGATGTTGGACAACAGGATGCCTTCATCCGACATACAGGACTTCGCGTTGGAGCTCAAGCCAACGAACACAAGCAAGCAAGCAAGCAAGCAACTATCGGTATTTTTCCCCCGCATATCCTTTACAGGACATTGCAGTCAACACCAGCATTTTCAGCTGCTGTTGATGTCTTGGAAAGATTACGCTCAGTAGTTTGTCATTGTTTTCTGAACGACCGGCTCACATAAACCCTGTTAGTAACCAATGTGAAGAGATCAGCCACCGAATCTCGCGCAGCTGCGTTTACCACGTGGGTATACGAGATTACGGAGAAAGTCGTTAATACCTTCGCCAGGGAGACCGGCTCACTCTCGGGAGAGGCTGTCGTAAGCCATCTATTATCAGAATCTCAAGGATGTTGGCCACAGGCAGGATACTGTCTTCAACCGCCCATTACCAGTAGCCCACACTGTGAACACAAAATATTGCTACGAAATCCACAGGGCCAGTTGTCTCTCTTGTTCAGTCAACGTAGATATGCGTAAAGAAACAGGCTGTTTTACTGCACACTGCACATCACTCCATTTTGTATGTACAATGTGTATTTTTAATGACTGTGGGTTTTTTGAAAATATTGCCATTCGAAGTTTTGTATTTATCTGTTATGTTGCATGAACTCCACAGTGTTTGAATACAAAACTTGGAACGGTAATATTTTGAAATACCCCACAGTCATTAAAAATACACTCTATATATATCTTAGTAGAGTAGGCCTCGAAACAGTCACACTTCGCTTCTCGGCTTTTTGGCTAAGATCAATGTGTAGATTTATCTGCACTTGATCTGACTAGGATGCAGACAGGTCAACCAAACTTCAAACTCCAATCACCACATCACTTCTGCTAACACTGGCAGTTGGCCCTTCGTTGACCACTATGGGCCACAAGGTACATAGTGGGACTAAAGGGCCCATTAAAAATAGTTTTTTAATCAAAACTGTGAAACCTACAAACAAATAAAATACGAATATGCACAACATTTGTGATTCTGGCATAGACACATTTGTGATTCTGGCATAGACACATTTGTGATTCTGGCATAGACACATTTGTTTTTCTGACATAGACGCATCTGTTATGCTAACATAGACAAATTTGTTATTTTGGCATATACACATTTGTGATTATGTCACACTTATGTTTAAAAATCTGGCATATGCACATTTTTGCTGCCATGCACGAATTTGTGATTCTGCCATAGACGACACATTTGTAATTCTGCCATAGACACATTTGTAATGCTGCCATAGACACATTTGTAATTCTGTCATATTCACATTTGTGATTGTGCAATAGACACATTTGTAATTCTGCCATACACACATTTGTAATTGTGCAATTGGCACATTTGAAATTCTGCCATAGACAAATTTGTAATTGTACAATAGACACATTTGTAATTGTGCAATAGACACATTTTTAATTCTGCAAGAGACACATTTGTAATTCTGCCATAGACACATTTGTGATTCTAGCACATATACATTTGTGATTCTAAAGTCATGCGCCATAAATAAAATATTGCACTATTTCTCATGGCGTGTGTGTTTAAATTCATTGAGGGAATACATTATTTTGAATGTGTGATTCTGCCATACCTTTATTTGTAATTCTGGAATAGACAGATTTATTATTCTGGCACACATTTGTTATTCTGGCATATACACGTTTGTTATTCTGACATATACACATTTGCGATTCTGCCATACGTGTATTTGTAATTATGTTGTGATTCTGCCATACCCACGTTTATGATTGCGGCATAAACACATTTGTATCCTAGGTAGAGCTACAGAATTCGTGCACCTTGTTGAGTCTGTCCTTGGATGACCTATAGAATGAGACTGAAGCACTCATTACAGTATCGGTGTGTGCAGTCAACGTTATCCTTCGCATACCAAACCACATAATTTGTTCCGTTATTGCCTTCTTTTTTGTAGCCAAAAGAATATTAACTATTATGAATTTGTGTATTCTTTGTTTTCAAAACATCCAGACTACAAAGCATGTCCTGATCAAAGACGCGATCTTTATATGAGGGAAAGTCATTAAGTAACAGGAATTTGATCATAAAGTGCATGAAAGAATGACGAACCGCTGGCGGATGAAGAGACATATATACAAACAGACATGCAGACAGGTAGTCGGATAGATAGACATAGAAAAAGACAGACATATAGGCTGATAGACAGTCAATGAGACAGACAGGCAGACAGACAGAAGACGGATGGATGGATCGATGGATGGATGGATGGATGGGTGGGTGGGTGGGTGTGTGGATGGGTGGGTGGGTGGGTGGATGGATGGTAGGTCGGTCTGTCGGTCGGTAGGTAGGTAGGTAGGTAGATATGTAGGTAGATATGTAGGTAAGTAGGTGGATAAAAAGAAGTATGTGTGGCATGCTTCTCTACAGTCTCTACAGTTCACCACTATGTGAGATACTGCACTTGACTGTAGGAGAAACTCCTGCTGAGACAGATCCCGACAAATCATGTCACATTCTTGTGCCCCAGCGCAGAAACATCATCTATTCTGAGATAAGCACAAATGTGATATTGCATTTCCGCACATATTTGCATGTGCAGCTGTGTGGATCTAATGAGCGGGTGGGTTGTACGCCAAATCTGTGAAGTCAGAAGCCGAGGCGAGCGATAATGGAACGCAGCCCAAGGTTGGGTCATGACGTCACTGGGTTCTGGCAATATCTGACGTATGATCGTTGTACAAGAAATGGGGCCGCGTGTAACCGGATTTTCTCGATGTTGGGCCATACAGTTGTGAATTGTTCTACGCTGAACTTGTTCTCGCATAGAATACAGGCGTTGCAGTTGTGTAACAGCGGTCATCTTGTGAAAGTGTCACTGCACAATTGGGTTGATTTGAGTTGAGGCAAGAATCGATATCACAGTATTCGGGATATTCCAATAGGTGCCCCGTCCCCATCTTCAACGGCCAGTGAAGAGTCCCATAACTAATGGTACCAATTGGAATGTGTTCGTATAATCTTTTCTCGGAGTACTGAGTGTCGATCAGATCCTCTGGTCACTCCCTGTCGTTACGCCAGAAGGACTGCTGATTACTCACATACAAACACACTAAACGAATCTCATTTGCAAGGCAATAAAAGGTGTTTTAATGATCTGCAAAATAAAGAGAAAACAACAAGCACAAGTCACAAAGAAGCATCCTGGTATGGATCGTAGATGTGGTAGCATTATCACATCGTATTGCCCCGCATGCACGAAGGAATAGGTGACTAGTCTATCCCTCTCTTGACGGACAACGAACGCAAGCAGCGAATTCTCGTCTGATCGTGCTAAAGATATTCTCAACAAAAGTTAAATGCATATCTTTACAGAACATCGCAGTCACCACCAGCATGCTTTGGTTCTTTGTGATTTCTTGGCAAGTTTTACGTTCAGTAGTATTGCTTTCTGAACGACCGACACTCATTTCATTTTCATGAAAACCAACGCAAAGCGGTCTGTTACCAAATTGCCCGGAGATGTATTTCGAACATGGTATACGGGATTACGAACTGTGTCCGTAACGCCTTCGCCACGTAGTTGGAATTATCAGCGTTGTATCCTAGCTATTACATTCCCGCTCCCGCTGTATACAGAAACGCAAGTGCAAAACAAGGTATCTCAGCTAGGCTCCCGAAGTCCGCAGTTAGTCAAATAGGCAAAGGGCCCTTTTAAACGCCTTAACGCGAAATGGGCATATGGTGACATACCCATATTTTTATAGAACAATCGGAACTCTATGGGTGATGTGTGGGTGATGTGTGGGTGATGTGTGGGTGATGTGTGGGTGATGTGTGGGTGATGTGTGGGGGATGTGTGGGTGATGTGGTGAGTATCACGTCGGCCGCCTTTACTTTCTAAAACAATGTCTGTACACTATTTTAGGATCGATCGACCTGGCAACCCAAGTCAGTTTTAATAATCCAGGTGCTGGTTCGAATCCATGGCCATTGGACAAGCAAGCTAGTGTCTAGCCACTCCTCTACTGCAGCTTCCAAAATCTGTATGGCTGGTGATATTCTAAATGATTATTGTAGGAAACATACGTATAGTAACTATTCTTTTGTGGGAAGGTTTTCTTAATTTCAGATATAAATTTCGCACCTGTCCATTAGACATCATTTCTCTGTTTTCAACACCCATTAATTTTTTAACATCCAAGCGGATCATCCTGGATTTTAGTGCTTATCTGAGAAGATCAGACGCCCGACCCACAATCTCAGAATTACGGTAGGGGAGGGGGATTCGAACCTGCCACGTACAACTGACTTTATTGTTCAGCTGATTTCACAAGCGTACTCCAATATCGAACTATCATAAAAGATATCTTTATATTCATAAAGATTACGACCCTGATAATATATACTGTTCAAAGAAAGAAACGCAACATTATTGCAGCTTAATTGCAAACTTGTACCAACATTTTATTGACGTTACTAATTCGCCCACTGCAGTCGGATCTGGCGATGCCGGTCCGTAAGAACAGGATCTCTGTATGGTCTTCGAGCCCAAAGACCAGCGTCGTGCAGCCGCCTTCTGGCCGTTTGATCTGAAATTCTTCGACCTCCTGGCATTGACTGGACTCTGGAGGACGCAGATGCAAATCGATTCTTAAGGTGACGCAGTCGTATGAAGCTGTCTTCGACAGCAGTTGTGATTCTGGGTCTTCCAGTGCGCGGCCGGACTGCCGCTGAGCCAGTTTCATGAAATCGCCTCCAACGGCGACTAATGGAGCTTCTAACCACATGAAATTCTCTGGCTACTACACTACACCTTGTGACTGTCCAACCTGTAAACGTCCAATGATGACGAGTCGTTGTTCTGTACTGAGAGGAGACATACTTGCGCATTGAATTTCCATTTGAATTTATTCGAGGGGCGTCAATCTTTTATAGGCATTCAATAATATGGTCAAGGAGTTTTGTATTCAGTAAATTTCACGAGATATCAAGAACATGTCAAGAGTTATTGTCAAAAATGTTGTTTTGGCCTTGACCTATTTCATGACCTCACGAATCACGAGGTGAGTACAATTCATATAACCACGCGAAGTTAATGACCAGGTTAATACAATTGATAGGTTGACTGGAAAAGAGAATGTTTGTGTCTGTGTGTGTTATTTATGCGTTCCCGAACGGTCCATCCGATTGAGATGAAATTTTCTAAAGCTGTTCGTCTCATTCCCGCGCAGCCAACTGGCATAGTTTGTTAGTTTAAAAACAGTTATTTACGTATTAAATTAACATTAATTAAAATATTGCAAGGGGACTTAACTTAAGAAATAAAAGTTATATCAAGGGACATTACTTTTAGTAGAATTGCTATATTATGTAATTTAAATAATTGTTGTATTTTTCCTAAGTTGTATAAAATGTTTAAAGAAGTTATCTACCGTCACATGAGTTATAAACAAAGTGGTAAAAACTTTAAAGCACCTTCAAAGTTTTCATAAAAATAATGCATCTATTTTAGATACGTGAAAATTTTCTAACTCAACTTTTTATTTCTCTTCGACATCTATGCTGAATAATGTAATTGTTTTTTTGGCGAGAAAGTTAGTTGAATATCCTTTCAAATACGCCGCAGTAATCCCAGCATTTATTGGATTTTCGTGATATCTTGGTAAGTTTACGTTTAGTAGTTTCAGGTTGCCCTATTTAGTTATTGGAATGAAGATTGTTCTCTTCTAATCTGTTCGCCATATTATCGGGAACGGGAACGGGAGATTATATGACTACTTATATGAATTAAATGAGTCACTCCACGTCAGGGAATGGCCGAACCCGGGACGGATCGCCTATTATATATATATATATATATATATATATATATATATATATATATATATATATATATATATATATATATATATATATATATATATATAATTTTTCCCCGCGTTTCCATCCTGTTTCAGGATATTGCGGTCAACATCAGCAACGTTCAGCTGTATGTTGATTCCTAGGCTAGATTACGCTCATCAGCAAGCCACGTCTTTCTAAGCGACCGTCTCCATACTCCCATAAGTCACTGGTGCGACTCGAACCGCTTCCAATTTTCGTGCGCTCACGTCAACCACGACAGTATTCGGGGTTAACGGAGAAAGCTGCTAATCCCTCGGCCACGGAGCCGGCATTTATATATATATATATATATATATATATATATATATATATATATATATATATATATATATATATATATATATATATATATATATATATATATAAGGAATTAGACATTGCAACATGCTTCTATAGCCTTGTGGAAATTACCCCACGCTTATTTTGATTGTCCTTGATAATATCCAAACAATATTTCACCATCTGTCCGTGTTAAGTTGTTCAGCACGTAAGCAGTTCTTTAACATGCCACTTTACAATAAATCTTTCATTGTGACCGCACGTAAAATTATTCTAGGGAAATTAATAACATTGTTTTCCACTTGACTTCCACATTAACATTATAGATCAGTGTTTCCCAACCTTTCTTGTGCTAAGCCCCACCTAAGCCTTTCTAAAATTCGTATGCCCCCCACTCAACATATAAATAATTTTTAATATTAAAAAATTAAATGTTCACTAAAGAAACTTGAATGATAGGATTTAGGAAGAAATTACTGGGAAAATATTGAGCAAACACAGTAAGTACATTTTCAAAACATATAATGAAGAACTGAAATTCAAGTACAAAATAATTTTAATGAAAGGTGTTTCTATATTATTTTAATTATTAGTAATTATTTATTATTTAAATTTAGTGAGATCCTTGCGCTTGATGCTTGCTGCAAAGAGATTTTACGTCAGGTTCCAATTTAGTTTACTTCAGTCTCAAGTCTCCCCGTTTTGTTATATCCAACCGATATATTTTTTAGCAGCAAATTATTTATGGCACTAAATCCGCATTCAGCTAAATATGAAGATGGAAATGGTAACTCTAGTTCTCTTGCACATTTGGTTACATTTGGATATTTGATTTCGGTTTCCTCACAAAGCCATGCCATCCCTCCTTTTATATTAAATAACGTTGTAATTGACTCATCATTTTGCATTTCTGCGAGTTCTTCTTGATACTGCATATTTGAAATATCAGACAAATCCACAAACATTGCCTGCATCATCCAGGTTGCGAAATCAATTTATTTCAAATCAGAAAATCCTTATTTTAAATCAGGCGATAAAATTTTCAGATGATCGACATCTATAATATACAGTGGTATCAGTCACTTCACACTTTTGGAGCCAATGAAACTTTTCTAAGAGAGACACAACCTGCTGCTCTGCAGGTAGACTGAGGATAGCAGTCAAAAGTTTAAATCAGGCGCACGAAGGCAGAAGTTCCTGGTCCGGACAACATCCTAAGGCTCTCTGTCGAGGGTTTAGGCCACAAACCCTCGGATGTGAGACCGGGCCGATACCACCTACCGAAAAATAGAGGTGGCATACTGAGCACGCTACATGCCCAGTTCTGATACTTGTTCGAAGGCTCTCACCTGGGGGATATGAGGGATTCCCGGATGAGAGGGCCTGGCCGTTTCTCGTTCACCCCTGCAAGGAGGTAAGTTGCTGAGCCGGCAGCACATGTAGCCTACCAAGTGAGCGAGTACAAAAAGGCAGAAAAGTGCCTCAGTAGAATGAAATGGTTACGAAAACTGTCTGTATCACTCATAGAGAGTGTAGACAAAAGTGGAAAATCGTCTCAATAACAAGAAATGGAACGCACGGCTAGCGAATCCACTGAGTGGTCTAATGTCTCTCGAAACCCCGGGAAGGCTAACCCGTAAAAATGCCTGCTGAAGCCGGATGTGCTGGCCTACGGGTGCAAATAAATCAGGCACAACGCAAAAAAACGTCCTAATGAAATTTCTTTCGTGCTAGGAACAGCTCTGACTACCTAGTCTCCGAATGCCGCTCTTGTTCGGAACAGCTCTGACTAGGTAGTTTTCCGAATGTCCGTCGTGCCTGGAACATCTCTGATGGGCACAAAGACAAGCACATGTCCGAACAAAAAACTCGCTGAGTGGATATCAGCTGCAAACCGGTTTGTGCGGGAACGGCCCGTAGTGAACGAAATGCCCAATATATTGAAGTGAGGATTTAAAGCAGCCATGAGCAGGACGTGACGATTCCCTCGGTGAGCCCAGTACCAGGGCGCTATGTGCCGGTCCTGCAATTATGGAAACCACCCTGGATGGCGGAAAATGCCATGGACTGTCCCTGCCTTCCTTTGAGGGATGACCGTTGTCTTCGACCGTTCAAACTTGGCCAGCTGGGTTGTGGACGGTACCGCAAAAGTGAGTCTCCCAGGAATGCTACCTGGTAAAAAAAAAAAAAAAAGCACGCTAAAGCCGGATGTGTTGGCCTACGGGTTTCGGCCCAAGGGTGCATAACAGACACACCGCAATCACATCTGAAAAAAACACTCCGGATGAACGCAAAGAAGAAGAAGAAGTAATGACAATGTTATAATGTGAATATTTTGCATGCTAATGTAATGACAGTGTTATAATGTGAATATTTTTGCATGTTATTGTAACGTCAATGTTATAATGCAATAATCTTGCATTCTATTGTAATGACAATGTTTTTAAGTTAATATTCTTGCACGCTATTGTAATGACAATGTTATAATGTGAATATTCTTGCATGCTGTTGTAATGACACTGTTATTATGTAGATATCACGATGGAGCACATTTGTTTATGACATCGCGTACTTCATTTTTCAAATTGGTCCTAAAGAAAGTGTAGTGAGACTGTACAAACACCAGGTATATTGACTATGCCATAAATTAATCTCCACGCTGAAGTACAGGTTAAGCTATGAAGCGAAGATGTACAGATGACGTCATGCAGTGAGTTGCCCAGCAACATAGAAAGGATTCAGCAGAGAAGAGAAAATGCTTCAGACACAGATGTAAAACCTAGATAACATTAGGCCTAGTCATATCCCATGGAATTCCACGCGCACAGCTCGAATAACTAACTACCTGTCTAGGAGGTAATTAGTGTAAGGTAACAGCAAATGTCATGGGCCAGCTAGCGAAGTTGACAGCGAGCTGCGCTAATAATGTCATGAGCAAGGGCACACGCGGGTTTGACGTGTGGGTCCGTCGCTTGCCAAAGTGAGGGCAAGATTGGTCACCTACCCCTCCTTGCTCTCAGGCCTACATGTTATGCCGCTATCACATCACAGACCAATTGCAGGCAACTGCATCGGAACGAAAATAAAGGCAAAGTTAGTCCATGGCATACCGTGCCATTTTAGTTGGTTAGTTTTGTGTTGGGGTATAATTCTTGCACTCCGGACATTTCCATAGGTGCTCAGATACCCCTCCTCCCTTCCAACATATACATCAGCTTCCGGCGGTTAATAGTGCCAGTTCTGTGTTGGTTGACGAGACCCCCTTATTCGCCAGATGGGCCTCTCGTGTCTGGTAGTGTCAATTCTGATTCCCAGGCCTCACATTCTAGACCAAGATGTAGATTCACTGGCGTCAAGGTCCTCCCCTTTCCAAGTATCTCTAAGGCAGTGGTTCTCAACCTTTTATTTTGGCCCATGCACCCTTTCATCATATGTCCGAATGTCATTCCCCCCTTTCCAGCGAACGCAAGAAGAAGAAGGATCCCCCTCCCCCTCTTTCCAAAATTGTCAGACTAAAAGATGCATTTTTTATATTCACAATATTGTATTAACACAGAAATTAATTATATTAAAATACACAAACAGTTAATACGTCAAAGAATTGTTACTGAATAGGATATTGTGCCTGAAGCCATTTTGAGTCTGTCAATCTGTGGTCTTAATTCTCCCCTCCCCCCCCAACCCTAAAATCCACCCCCCCCCCCTGTGGGGGAATTCCCCATCGGTTGAGAACCACTGCTTTAAGGGCATTAATAACAAGGCACGATCCCTGGGCAGGCCATCTGCAAGGGATGCAGAGCCAGCAATTTATCAGCTCGTTCATTTCCCTGAACTTTTGCATGTCCCGGAACGAGGATGAAAGTGACTCTACGAACAGCCGACCTCAGCAGCGACTCAATTCACTGTCTGCGTAAAGAACTCGCTCCGACCTTTCGGATCATGCTCATTGAATCACTTACGACACAAACATCGGTATAATTATGTGACCCCAACCGTATAAAAGACCGTGTTACTGCCATCACCTCCATCGTCATTCTGCTCTTGGTAATAGATTGTACACCACAGACTTCTTAAAGGGTTCGGCCCACTGTGTGACCCGTAAATGCCAACGCACTTCTCTGTGTGTTTAGTGTTAGCCTTTCACAATTTAGTGTATAATACAGGCTTAGTGTGAGTTGAATTTGAGATGGAAATATAAGAAGGTTAAACACAATTAAAAGTTACGATCCCATTTACACGTCCAAGGTCCAAGACGGATTGATTTTGTAGAGCTAGACCCATGTCTGTATAGACCAAACGGCAATCAGTGGGTGACGTGGTGGCTATCTCACCGGCTGCCTTTTCTTCCCTAGACATTTCCTGGTACTAGTGTTCGGCTGGGTCGATATGAGTGCGCAGTTAATTTATTAAAATTCGAAACCACCCGGATGCGGATCGAACCCAAGACCACATTTAGCCGCTACACACCTTCGCCGCTTCCTAATAAGAAGGGAGGGGGCAGGGAGAGGGGTGTTACCTACTCGAAGATGGTCGACATGTGGATTCTGTTTCGTGTGAGCGTCAGCCAGACACGAGGTACGAATTCAGCCAATGTCCAATGTGAGGGTGAAGTGAGCACGAGATGTTTTTTGCGCTCAGGTGTATAATTAACTCACTCTGTACCAAGCAACTCACCATACGTCTATTGTTAACTCCATGCATGGTATAAACAAGTGTCTACTCAGAGATTGCTATGAGTATGTGAAGTTTAATGCGGGGAGGGGGAAGGCTGCGAGGGAATCGATTTCATTGCACCTGGTGGAGCTTAAAATGGCTAAATGAATAAAAACGCGCGTTCTTAAACATTCATTGTGCTGATTCCGAGGTAAGAGTTCCATTCCCTACACCGGACAGTTAGACTAAAATATTGACCTATCGTCCTTGACTTGGGGACGTTAATTACAAGTACCCCTCAAGTCAGAGTAGGTTCGCATGGTGGCGAGGGACGCTGTAATATGTAAAGCTAATCCACATGTAAAATCCAGTCCAGTGCTGTCTAGAATTAGTGTTTATGCACTATGGTTGAGTTCAAAGCGAGCGAGCGACCGAAACAAATTGCACCAGATCTTATCCCATATGTCTCCTCTTTCCGTAGAGCGATCTTCCGAACGCTTCACATAGAGCACGAACTCTATAGCTCCAGCGACGAGCTCCGAGAAAACTGCAGTCGTGAACCGAATGACGAAACCCGATAACGAACCCACGTCCTTAGGAGCGGGAAGCAGGCGGCTTAAATACTGCGCCGCGGAATATGTAGGGGTAGAACCGTGGCCATGTGTAGACCTGCATGTACGGGAGAATAGATGGCCAGTCTTTTCCTCTCTTAGCCGACGACGAATGCAGGCGTTAGACCATCGTGCGGCCGCGCTCATAACGTTATCACTTTAACCTCATAACAACTTTACTTACGCTTTATTTTAATATCTGCTGGTCTTAGCGGTACCCCAGGCTTTTGCAATTTAGAGAGGCCATAAAGTTGAACACGTTATAGAAAGAAATATAATTTATTACTTGGTGACAACTGGCAAGATTGAGGAGAAGGGAAAAACTGGGAGGCAGAGAAGTAAATACCTGGATGGCTTGGCCACGTGTTATGTATGGTCGAGACAAGAACGCAAAGCTGATCAACGGCTCTGGTGATCATGTGAGATGCGGAACATGACGAACCATGCTCATCGGCACGGCACATGATGATGATGATGATGATGATGATGATGATGGCGATGATGACAATTCCCTAGAAAATCCAGACGCCAATAAATGTTCCATTGGTTTCGACGTCCTGTAAAACATATGCAACAAACTTATTTGTTTATACGCACCAGAGAAAGAAATTCACTCTGCTGTGACAGACCATCAATTCCTGAGATTATATCATGGGGAAGAATGTATTGCTTAACAATGTGTTACTGTGTAAATACGGTGAAATACCTGAATGGCTTGGCCAAACGGCATAACAGAACAACTAAGTCTATCCACGATCCAAAGCTCCGGTGCTAGTCTGAGATGAAAGCAGGCTGAACGATGTTATCTTGTTTTTCAGTATTTATTTTTGTTTTATCCATGAGAAAATTCCCTTCTCATCCCTTAGCATAGTTTCCACAGCTGAAGACATACGTCCCCTTTGAGTATGTCAGTAAGCTAGTTATCACAGGCTGTCGTGAACTGCGTCAGGTTTAGGTGAGGTAGTTTCCAGAGAAACAAAAGTGTATGGGAGTAGAGCTGATTCGTTGACCTTTTCGATCTTTAGGAACTACTTTGGGGGGCTGAGTTGTCTCGAGGTATATTGTACGCCTCGAGTGCTGGAGGTACCGGGTTCAAGCCCCGGTGAGACCGGGATGTTTTCACGTGGACTTCCAGTAACATTTCCCCTGGTCTCTGGGCAGTGAGATCGGACGCCCGTGTGTATTGTTGCGCACGTAAAAAAATCCCTTGACAGTTGAAAATCGAAAAAAGAGCACCCTAACGTCGATGCCCGGGCAAAATTTCGAGTTAAAAATCTAACCAAAGTACTTCAGGATCCTCGCCGGTGCTACGGAGTTCGTGCACTGAGCTGAGATTCTTTGGACTCAGGCTTGAGTTAGGAGTAAAACGAAGCACTTATGAGTTACACCCGTGTGCCGTGATGTTTAACGGAACAACAACATGTCGTCATTAACCGGGAACAATTCCAATGAGCACAAGCGGTGTAAAAAAAAGAGTTGCATATCCTTTACATGACATTGCAGTCATCTCCAGCATTAATTTGGTTCTTTGTGAATGTTTTGGCAAGCTTACGTTCAGTAGTTTACCATTGCTTTCTGAACGGTCAGCACTCATACCTTTGTATGAAAACCAATGCAAGGCAGTCTGTTTCCTAATCGAACGCGGTATGCGGGATTACGAATTGCGTCCGTAACCCCTTCATCACAGTGCCAAATGTACACCAGTACAATCCCTTTTTCAAGCCCGAAGTGTATTGGGTATATGGTTAGTCAGTTGCATATACTTTACATGCCAAGCAGTCAACCCCAGCATTGTTTGGCTGTTCGTGATTCTTGGGCAAGTTTACGTTCAGTAGTTTGGGCGATATGGTGCTAGCCCCATATGTTTGTACATTAATGGACGTTTCTGTTGCGATGTTGTCAGTATGACGTCGGCGGCCTTCACTTGCAAGGACATTTCTATTTTAAGCCGGGGCGGGTTGGAAGCCAAGGTCTTGACTTGACTTGATTCAAAAACACAAATTCCAAACTCGGTCTCGTTCAACCTGCTTCTTCAGTGGTGGTTGGAGTTAAGATCCGTGGTTTTTATGGGTTTTTAACCCTGGTTCTGTCTGTGCGCTCTTTCGAGTGAGTCCTAACTCGGACTGGTTACATAAGCGTTTGCGTCTGTGATGTCAGCTTGGGGGGTTGGTCGGCATGTTGTTCTTTGTGTCCGTCTCCTCTGGTGGTTTCTTTGGTTAGTGAGGGCACCTGGCTCGTCTGGCTTGACTGCTTGCAGTCCTTATAAAGACTTTTTATTTGGTCTTTTTGCCTCCATTTGTGTGTATTGCCTGTAGCAGCTTCTCGTTTTTCATTATCTTGCTTGCGCAATGCCTCTTCCCCGAGCCTTTCGAAATCCTTGCACCTGTTTTCTATTTCGAGTTTTGTTTGCGTTCCTGTCGCTTTCGTATTCTGCGCTCTACTTGAGGAGAAGCTTCAAGGAAAGTGGAGGTGGACCGAATGGCGACGATGGGGTGTCCTGTTTGCCGTCGTCATGGTGCTCCTCTAGGTTTTCTTCAGAGATCTGGCGGGACAGTGGTTTCCCTTGAATTTCTTGGTCGTCGTGGTTGGGCTGCTGGCTTTAGCTCGCGGTTCCGGCTCGGTCTTTTGTTGGATTTCATCTTGCGGCTTCTCTGTGGTCTTTTCCATGGCTTCTGCTGGTTTGTTTTGGAAACATTACCTTTCCGCTTTTAGCAGTTCTCTCTCTGATTTGATGGTGTATAGGATTTCTTCGTTTTCCTTCTTTATCAGTGCCATATGTCCCCCCCCCCCCTGTTTGATGTTTTGTTGGATCTCCTTAATTTTAGCAAGTAGTTATTCATTGTCGCTGGTTGGTGCCGGTGTTTGAAGTCGCTTGACTTGTTTCTTTAACTCGTCAATCTGGCTTTGCAGTTGAGATCTTTCAGCTTGTGAGATGCACGTGGCATCTCGCACCTCCGCATTGCTTCCTTATGTAGTGTCTTTGTGGTAATGGCGATCTTTAAGACGTCTCTGTGTCTTTGGAAGTACGGACAGCCCAAGAGCTTGCTCCATGCTTGCCAAGGCAGTTGGCACAATTTCTGTTGTTGTTGGGCCTTCGGAAGTCCTTGTCCAGTTTGGCCAACGGACATTCCTTGAATGCATGGTTCTCGGCGCAGTATCGGCAGATCTCTGTCTTGCTGCGGCATGCTGTTCTGCTGTGGCCGGCCCTCTGACATCTTGAGCATTGAATGATTCTTGGAATGAACCATTCAGGCTGTTCTACTTTCTTGTTTATCGATACCTGGCGTGGTATCTCACTGCCCTCAGTTGTCACCGCCTCTAGTGTAGTAGGGATCTTGGAGTACGTCAGAATCTGCTCCGCCCTCAAGATTCGTATGTGGAGATTTTCTTGTTGTAGCTGCTTCAGGATCTGTTCATCTGTCAGCTCCACTTGGATACGTTTGACAACCCATCTGACTGTCTATAAGTCGGTGTTTCCAACTCTGGTGTCTTTCCCCTCCTTCTTCTCAATAGACTTGGTTCTTGTCTGTGGTGGGTTGTCGTCAGCCTTCCTCGTGGCAGCTTCCTTCGATGTGGCTATAGGTTCATATTCTTTGCTGCAGCTCACTGGCAGGTTCTCTCCTTTCGTCTTCTTTTAGATCTGGTGGCTTCAACGCTACACATCTTGTGTATCGGTAATCTTTTGGTGTTTTTCTTGTCACGTGCTATTCCTCCCACGTGTCAGGCTTCTTGAACAGTTTGAGGGACTTGTTCTTGATAGCGCTCCGCTAGTGCGAATCCGACGAAAATATATCACCATGTGGCTGGCAGGAAAGCTTGAAATAGCTTGAGGAATGAATTCGCAGACATTGGTGGGCACGTATAGAAGTAGAAGAAAGAAGTGGATGTAT
>CAWUFQ010000210.1:120000-132500 GCA_963921405.1 Cepaea hortensis | reverse complement strand
TATCCCGAAATACAAGGGAAAGACAACCGAGGTAATATAATAATCAAAGAAATAAATGAAAATGGCAAACTTATTAGTGTTAGTATAAGTATACAGTCAAAATGTTGTTTAAATGTTATGAGAAGAAATAACTTGGAGAACTTGGTGGAGGTGGTCGTCATCTGGGTGGTGTGTGTGGTGATGGATGGGTGAATGTAATGGTGGAGGTGGTCGTCATCTGGGTGGTGTGTGTGGTGGTGGATGGGTGAATGTAATGGTGGAAGTGGTCGTCATCTGGGTGGTGCGTGTGGTCATGCTATGCATTTTTTTACCATCATCATTGTATTAATCATTACTAATAATCTTTGTGGTTTCATTTATAAATGCTTATGTATATTTCACAGCCACAAAGAGAAGACTGATTTCTCAAGATCAGAGTGGTCCATCTTCCACCAAGAAAGCCCGTGCTGAAGGTAAGAAAGTGTTTATATATGCTTTTTATCACACTACCGAAGAAGCCAAGAGCTGTTGAGTTTGAGAATTATAGAACTATTAGCTTCAGGCGCCACATAACTAAGATATTACTCAAGGTCATACAAGAAAGAATTCAACATAAAATAGATGAGGAAGTAGCTGAAGAACAATTAGGGTTCCACAAAGACAGCGGCACCAGAGAAGCAATTATCTGTTTGAGGATGTTACTTGAAAAATATATAGAAGTTAAAAAAAAGTATATATGTTTGTTTTATAGACTACAAGAAAGCTTTTGATAGAGTACAACATGAACGACTAATTACGTGCCTTCAACATATAGGAGTAGACAGAAAGGACATCATACTTAGAGAGTTCCAACAATCTGATTATATGTCCGTCTCGCCTTTCCTCTAGGCGTCGGTCGCCGGCCAGATCCCCTCGTCACCCCTATCTGTCGCATTCTTGCCAGACCATGGTGATCCATTTGCTCCTCCGAGGTGTACAGGTGCTCCCACAAGGCCTCAACCACGTCTGCCTTATCATGCATGAATGCCCCACCAAGTTCTGCAGAGCCAGCCAATCTGTCCGTCTGTTCATTCCCCAGCACACCAGCATGCCTCGGAGAAAATGTCCAGGCGATGCTTTTCACCCGTGTCTTCCGAAGCGAAGCAAGCCACTCTGCACGAAGCTTGCCTGTCCTCACCCTATTCAGCATGCTTTCTGTGTCAGTTGCAATCACTGGAGATGTGGATATACAGACGAATATGTCGTATTTCTTGGAAACAAAAACAATCAAATGCAGAGGTTCTAGAAAAACTGGGAATGAAGAGAGTTGATGAAAGAAATAAAAAAGAGGTAAGTAAATATTTCGGTTATGTTAAAAGACATAACACTCTTATAAAAACCATACTAGAGGGCAAGGTTGAGGGCAAGCGAACAAGAGGTAGACAGCGATACAAGTGGGAAGATAACATCAAGAGATGGGCGAACATCAGCCTGACAGAATGTACAATCAAGGTGAGAGACAGACAGTGTTGGAGATCCATTGCAGCCAACCTTCACTGTTGAGGCGATACCTGATTGATGATGATGATGATGATAATAATGTATAACACACCTGGGAATCTTCTCCTTATGTCCTTAATCGGTGAAAGAGGAAGATTCCTATAACACCAGTCCACTGAATGAACTGAATGAAGGTTTTCGATATTGGGAGAGTTGCAATGAATCTACAAGAGTCAGAGCAAACCATTGACGTGAGTTATGTTTGCCGGCCTGTCCAGCAGCATGCAGCCATGCAGAGTCTGACGAAGTTATGTAATGGTCCAGATGGGATCTATAACTGAAGCGTCTAAAACGACTTAAACCTGAAAGGTCTTCAGGTAGAAACATACCCCATTGTTTAGAGTTAGTTAGTTAGTTAGTTAGTCGCAGTTCCAACTTCACAGCAACGGGTCGTCCCCATTATGCTCCGTTCCTGTGCCAGTGAATATCACACAAAACGCTCCCCACTGCCCAATGTGAAAAGTGGAAAAGACAGGAGTCTCGACAAACAACAGCCCGCACAGATACACTGTGCATAATGCCGCCGCCAGAATGTCAACACACCAGTCCCCCACGAAACACCCAATTTATCTTTGATGGAATCGGCAGTCATTTTCCTATCTGGATGTTTCCTAGACGTTCACCTACACAGTCCACGAACATACAGTTCATCACCGACGGCAGTGGCAGTCAACCAGAAGCCCAGCAGCCACGCATTTCTGCATAAGGCAAAAACCGGTCAACTCTGGGACATAGCCACCTGCCATCGCTCCGAACACGCAGTCACGTTCCAAAAATAAAAAACTTGGGCAGATTCAAAAGCACTTCACACGAAACTCACAGCTCACAGTGTCGCGCCACGCACTCACTCAGTAGCAGGGCGACAGAACAATCAAGCCTCCTTAGTCGCCTCTTACGACATGCGTGCTAGGCTACAGTGTTGCTATTCTTTGCTTTCTTTATGGGCCCCGGCAACACAGGGAGGATACAACGCATTACAACCAGAAATGCATACAACGAAATACGCCACATACTGCAGGCTACATTTCAATACGATACGATAGACAAAGACTGCCTTGCGTTGAGTTTTATATTATGGTATGAATGCCGGTCGTTCAGAAAGCAATGGCAAACTGCTGAACGTAAACTTGCCAATAATTCACAAACAACCAAAACATGCTGGGGTTGACCTTGACGTCCTGTAAAGGATATACAATTAACTAACTAACCAAAGGCATAATGCAGTGTAACAGAACACCACAGTACAGTAAGATTCATTCATTCATTCATTCATTCAGTAGCATGTCCTTTGCAGAACCTCGCTCCCATAACAACCTTCCGGAAAACCTCTCGATCATAAGCAAGATGTCCCGCGTCCGATACACCCATCTGGAGATCATCTGCCACATCCTGCATCCATCTTCTCTTTGGCCTTCCTCTTCCTCTCTTCCCAGGCATATACCCTTCCATTATTGTTCTCTCCAAACTTTCGTGACGTTTCAAGTGACCAAAATATTTCAATTTTCTTTGTTTTATCGTCTTTAATAGCCAACCTTCTTCAATATTCAACTCTTGAAGTATGGATGCATTTGTTCTTTTCTTTACCCAAGATAATTTTAGAAATCGTCTATAACATTTATATTCAAAGGCGTTTATGCGCTGTTCAGCTTGTTTAGTAAGTGTCCATGTCTCGCAGGTGTATGTTGCAGTGGGAAAGATGCTCTAAAAATCTAACGTTTGTAGTTCTGTCTGTCCCACTCCATAATTTATTCAGCTGTTTTAGTCTTTGAAGAGCAATGACCTTGAGTAATATCTTAGTTATGTGGCTCCTGAAGCTAATAGTTCTGTAATCCTCACACTCAACAGCTCTTGGCTTCTTCGGTAGTGTGATGAAAATAAATGTTTTTAAATCCTTGGGGATGTATTAAGTATTATATATATCATTACATAATTCTGTGATGGTTTCAATGCTAAAGCTGGATGAGGATTTTATCATCTCTGTTGTTGTCTTGCCTTTCCTTCTTCCTTCTTTCAGTCTCGACAAACAACAGCCCGCACAGTTACAATGTGCATAAAGCCGCCGCCAGAATGTCAACACAATAGTCCCACACGAAACACCCAGTTCATCTCCGATGGAATCGGCAGTCATTTTCCCATCTGGATGTTTCCTAGATGTTCATTCACACAGTCCCCGAATATACAATTCATCGTCGATGGTAGTGGCAGTCAACCAGAAGCCCAGCAGCCACGCATTTCTACATAAGGCAAAAACCGGTCAACTCTGGGACATAGCCAGCTGCCATCGCTCCGAACATACAGTCACGTTCCAAAAAACCTCGGGCAGATTCAAAAGCTTTTCACATGAAACTCACAGCTCACAGTGTTGCGCCACGCACTCACTCAATAGCAGGGCGACGGAACCATAGCCTCCGTAGTAGCCTCTTACGACATGCATGATAGACATGCCAAAGGTATGATGATGATGATGATGATGATAGGCATGTCATGCCCTTGATAGGTATGCATTACTATTCTTTGCTTCCCTTATGGGCCCCTGCAACACACAAGAGCTGTTTGAATGCCATTTTGTTTGATTAAATTGTGACTGAATATGTCTGATCTGCTACATATTATCTAAATTACTTAATTATTACACTTTCAGAATCTGCAAGTGTAGATGATCCAGCCGCATGTGACCAAGAAAACGTCTGCCCTCACTCACCACTTAGTCGCAGCATCATCAATAGTGTTGTATTCACAGCTGGGGGCAGACAACATCTGGAAAATATAGGTCACATACACTGTACCTATCCACCACCAAGGTAAGTAATATTATATAACATAGATAATACATTATTTTGCTATATATTTTTTTTTTTTAAATGTTGCATATCCCTTACAGAACGTCGCAGTCAACACCGGCATTTTTCAGCTGCTGTTGATGTACTAGGCAAGTAGTTGGCTACTTTCTGTTGTGGTTATCCCCGGTACAGATTACTATTTGGTCCTGACAAAGGACTCGTTGTGTGCGTATGCGGCACCTCAAGGTCGTTTGCAAATTTTGCCCCAGTCCGTCTTTCCTTCTCTCTGTTCGCTTCCAGCGCCTGCGCTTATCCTTACCCAGATGTCACCATCACAGCCAGTGGCCCATCAAGGAGAGCTGAGCCCCGTATAAGCCCTCACATTCGCCGTCCCCCAACGCTCCTTTCCAGAACCACACCCAGGACATCCATCAAATGCCAAAGAGATGGATGTCCTGAAAAAAAAGGTAAAAGAATTTCAAAATAATAATAAAAATAATAATAGTAATAATAATAAAAACATGTTCATAGTTTTGTTTTTATTGTACACATTGACATTGAACAGATACAGACATGAATGACGTCCTCCCCTCCTCCTGGTTTCTGTCTTCTTTCTTAGGTTGAGGTTATATTTCCTTTCCTGTTCAGCATATGTATTGCCTGACCAGCCTCTGAATCTCTGCGTTACTCTCTACGTGCAGGCATTTCGTCATTGTCATTGATGAGTTGGTATTGCTGAAGTAATCTCTTAACTCCCTTCGCTCTTTATTGTATTCGCTGCAGGATATTAGAAAATGTGCAATGGTGTCTTCTTCATAGCATGGTATGCATAATTGTTTTTTTTCCTGTGCCCTTCCAGGTTCCCTGTCTGAGTTTCCACAGTTTTCTATTGGCTGGTGCTTTTATATTGTTGCTGACTTGTGGTTTGTTACTCGGTTGGCCTAGTATCTGGTACGCATGTCTACCTTTAGTGTTCATTTGCTACTGTTTCCTCCATTCTTGCAATATGTATTTTGTTATGATGCTTTTTTCCTTCTATTATTCCTAGTCCTTTGTTAATCTTATTCATGCTGGCTAGGCTTTCTTTCGCTGCTCTATCTGCTTGTTCGTTACCCGGAATACCTCTGTGGGCTGGTATCCATCCGATGGTTACTTGGCAACCTACGTGTTTAAGGTTGGTTGCTGTTGCTAGTATAGCCTCTTTTATGTCAGGTCTATTCCCTCTAGAGAAATTCCCGAGTGTTTGCACAGCTGACAGTGAGTCTGTTAATATACATAGTTTCGTAGGTGGTTTTTCGGCTGCCATCTCCAGGCCTTTTAATATGGCTACTAGTTCAGCTGTGCACACTGCAGTCTGGTCTGTTAGGTTGAATTCACTCTTTATATTCCTGCATGGTATCACTACTCCTGCGCCTACCTCACCTTGTTCATTCTTGGACCCGTCGGTGTATATTGTGAGGCTGTCTTAACTAATTTCGTCTATATATGCCTCTGCCGCGTATCTAGCCTCTATGTCCTCTGTGTTCTTGGTGATGATTTTTGCTAGTCTGGTATCTGTAGTTGGTACTGTTAGTACCCAATGGGGGTTTACCGGCTTATATAATATTGTCTGTTTCACGGTTTCTTCTAGTTCCTCGTTTTCTTGCATCTTCTCCGCTGCTTCCCAGCCCGCTGGTCTTTGCATCTTTACTATCGGTATGCCTTTCCACTCGCTACGGTTGTCATTGAAAGTTTGGTATGCCGGGTGGGTTTCGTCTTGTGCTACCTTTAGCCAGTAGTTGTATGTCAGCTGCTTTCGCCTCAGACTCAGTGGTAGTATCCCTAGTGCTACTTCCATGGCTGCTTTGGATGTCCCTTTGCCTGCCCAGAGTATGATGTTTAAGGCTTGGGTCTGAATGGTGTCCAGCATCTTCTTGCTGGTCTCTGATGCTGCTTCGTATACAATGCTGCCATATTCTATTTTGCTTCTGATGAATGCTTTATAGAACATCAGCATTGTTTTCGTGTGGGCACCCCATCCCTTCCCCTTTATCACCCGCAGTAAGTTGTTCACGGTTTTGCATTTGTCCACTGCCTGCCGTATGTGTTTTGACCTGTTCATCTTCTGGTCTAGAGTCATTCCGAGGAATACTGTACTGCCTACTCTTTTGATTGTTTCCCCTTTTATTTTTATGTTATTCTCCTTGCTAAAGTTTGTCGGCTTGCTGCTGAATACCATGCTAACTGTCTTATTGGTATTTATTTCGAAACCCCATTTGTCCATCCAGTCAGCTAGTTTCGTTATTTGTTTTTGTAATTGGCTTCGTACCGATTTTAGGGACCTGCCACGCCTCCATATGGCGCAATCGTCAGCAAATTGAGATAGTCCAGTGCTCTGCTCCTTGAATTCCGCTGCTAGATCGTTCACCGTATTGCTTAGATTGTTGGTGAGATGACAGAGCCCTGGGGTATGCCGTTCTCTTGTGCTTATTTTTTGGACACTTCATTCCCTATTCTCACCGTGAAGCTCCTATCCTTGAGGAAGTTTTCTATGTAATTGTACTTTCTTCCTAGTATGCCTATTTTCTTTATTTTTATCAATGCGGCTTCTCTCCAGCATTGATCGTACGCTTGGGCTAGGTCCAGGAATACGGCCATCGTTTTTTCCCTTCTTTTGAATCCTTTCTTTACATGGTTTTCAAGTTTAATTATTTGGTCCATCGAACACATGTTTGCTCTAAATCCGGACTGTGTATGGCTATAGAGTCCATTCTTCTCCATGTGGTATGTTATTCTTTTGTTTACTATCGTTTCCATGATTTTGCCCAGGTGAGATGTCAGCGATATGGTCGGTATGAGTCAGCCCTCGATGGTTCTTTGGTTTGTTTTCTTACTGGTATCACAGTGGCTGTTTTCCGCAGTTTAGGGATATTTCCCGTGTTCCATATTTCATTAAACAGTTTTGTGATTGTTCTTATGGTGTTATTTGGTAGTTTTTTAAGGATAGTCTAATTTAATATATCGGAAACTGCGGCAGTTTCAGATTTTTCTTTTATTGCTGTCGTCACTTCGACCGTCGTAATGTCCGCATCCATATAGTGCTGTTCACTGTCCACGTGTGTCGTGGCCTTAATCACCGGCCTCATCTTCTCCCTTCGTTGCCTTTCTTTATTTCCTAGTTGTTTTGTTAGAGCTTACTTCGTAGAAGTATTCGCCGAACACATTAGCTTTGTCTAAATCTGATACTTCTAATGTCGGCATTTTGATGGTGGGGGTTTTAATTGGCTTGTTATTCCCTTTAATTGCTTTTATTTGTTTCCACTCCATGGTAGTAGGTGTATCAGGGCTGAGTTTATGGCAGTACCTTCTCCACTCCTTTTCTTTTGCGTGTCTTACTGCTCTGTTTGCTTCGTTTCTGTACTTCTTCTATTCTTCTAAGTTCTCTTCTGTTCTTGTCCTTCTGTACTTCTGTAAGGCTCTTTTCCTGTTCCGTTGGGTCTCCGTGCATTTGTTGTTCCACCAAGGCACTGGGTTTTTGTGCCCTTGTTTTTGGTGCGTTTGGTCTGTTTGTTTATTTGTTTTTATGCTACCAGGCATATTTTTGTTTGGGATTTGTGTGTATGGCTACCTGCAGGATGTTTTTGGTTAGCCTCTCAGTGTAGTCCTCAATGTTTTCCTTCTCCTGTTTCTCTATCTCTATGTTTGTCATCTCTTCTCTGAATTGTTCCCACTTTGCTTTTTCGAAATTAAATGTTGGTCTGTTGCTGCTGTGACTTAGCTGCGGCTTTGTTCTTGTGTTTATTATTGGTAGATGGTCTGTGTTCGTATCGTCTGTAACTTCCCATTGGCTGTTAGCTAGGTTTACAGAGGCTATTGTCAGGTCAATAGCTGTGTCCTGGCAGTCTATCCTGGGGCTTACCCTAGTCATACTCCCGTCATTGAGTACTGCTAGCTGGTTGTCTTCAATAAACTCCATTAGTTTTGTGCCAGCTGCGGTATTCTTGCTCGCACCCCATGCGATGTGGTGGCAGTTGAAATCTTCTACTATCAAGGTTTCTGTTGTGAGTCTGCGCTGTCTGTTCGTGAGTATCTTCGTCCTGTATAACCCCATTAGGGCAGTATATGTTTATTATTGTTAGGGTTTTTGGGCTACTTGTAATGGTTGCGCTTACACACTCCAAGTTCTTGGTTAGGAATGTTTCCTGTGTGACTATACTTGATAGTTCCGTCGCCCTGCTACTGAGTGAGTGCGTGGCGCGACACTGTGAGCTGTGAGTTTCGTGTGAAATGCTTTTGAATCTGCCTGAGGTTTTTTGACTGCATGTTCGGAGCGATGGCAGGTGGCTATGTCCCAGAGTTGACCGGTTTTTGCCTTATGCAGAAATGCGTGGCTGCCGGGCTTCTGGTTGACTGCCACTGCCGTCAGCGATGAACTGTATATTCGTGGACTGTGTGGGTGAACATCTAGGAAACATTCAGATAGGAAAATGACGCCGATTCCATCAGAGATGAACAGGGTGTTTCGTGGGGGACTGGTGTGTTGACATTCTGGTGGCGGCATTATGCACAGTGTATCTGTGCGAGCTGTTATTTGTCGAGACTCCTGTCTTTTCCACTTTTCACATTTGGCAGTGGGGAGCATTTTGTGTGATATTGACTGTCACAGGAACGGAGCATAATGGGGACGACCCGTTGTTATGAAGTTGGAACTGCGACTAACTAACTAACTAACTAACTAACTAACTAACTAACTAACTAACTAACTAACTAACTAACTAACTAACTAACTAACTAACTAACTAACTAACTAACTAACCAACCAACCAACCAACCAACCAACTAACTAACTAACTAACTAACTAACTAACTAACTAACTAACTAACTAGCTAACTAACTAACTAACTAACTAACTAACTAACTAACTAACTAACTTAACTAACTAACTAACTAACTAACTAACTAGCTAGCTAGCTAACTAACTAACTAACTAACTAACTAACTAACTAACTAACTAACTAACTAGCTAACTAGCTAGCTAGCTAACTAACTAACTAGCTAGCTAGCTAGCTAACTAACTAACTAACTAACTAACTAACTAACTAGCTAACTAACTAACTAACTAACTAACTAACTAACTAACTAATTATTTAACTAACTAACTAGCTAGCTAGCTAACTAACTAATTAGCTAACTAACTAACTAACTAACTAACTAACTAACTAACTAACTAACTAACTAACTAACTAACTAACTAGCTAGCTAACTAACTAACTAACTAACTAACTAACTAACCAACTAACTAACTAACTAACTAACTATTTGGAAGTGTTCATGAACTAGTAAGGCGACCCCGCCTCATTTCCTTTCCGCCCTGTCTTTTCTAACTACTGTGAACCCCGGGCATCTAAACTTTTGATTTGGTTTCAGATGGGTTTCCTGTAGGGCATATATACTGTTTTGGCTTCCCAGTTGTTGCATAATGTCTGGGAGGTGGTTTTTTATGCCGCTACAGTTCCACTGTATTATCTTGAAATTTTCCGTGGCCATTTTAGTACTGCTGTTTATTGTTTTCTTTCTTCGTTCTGTTATATCATTGTCTCCTTTATCTTTGAGAATCGTTGCTGCTTTCATCGTCTTGGCAGCTGTTTTCTTCCTCTAAATCCTGTAATTGCTTTCTCTGGTAGTATGTCGTTGGGCTGTCCTTGTATATTACCCGTTGTTGGGCTATCATAGTGTTTCTCAGACCTGTCATTTCTGTCTTGAGATTTTCTATTTTGTTGTTTACTTGTTGCATTTCATTTTTGAATTCCAGCCCTTTTGGTTGTTTCTGCCTCACATTGCTGACAATTTGACAGTATAGTGCAGGGGTGGGCAAACTTTTCGTGCGGAGGGCCGCATTGACAAATGTAAAGCTATTGGCGGGCCGCATTTATATATATTTTTATTTTTATATTTATTAATTATTTATAGGTTATTAGCAGTAAAAATAACTAATTATTGCAATTTTATTTTACTTATACACTTATGCCGGTCTCTCTGGCCGAGGGGTTACAACACTTTCTCCGTAATCCCGTTTATCACGCAGAGTCTCGTCGCGGGCGAGAACTGGGAGCGGTTCGACCCCCGCTGGTGACTTGCGGGATAACTGAGCCGGCCACTCAGAAAGCAATGGCAAACTACTGAGCGTAATCTTGCCAAGAAATCAACAGACAGCTGAAAGATGCTGCTGTTGACAGCGATGTCCTGTAAAGGATATGCAAAATTCGTATTATCTATCAATGGCTTTAATTTAGACACGCAGCGACTACATTGTCACTACAGTTGTTGATTTCTAATGAGATGTATGTAACTGCTTACAATTTTTGACAATATTCTTGAAATCTGGAGCAAGTTTACTTGTTGAAATTCGCATGACAGCATGCAAGTTGCAGTCCGACAATAAAGACCTATTCTTAGATTTGTTGATCTTCAAGCAAGAGAATGCTTGTTCGCAAAAGTATGTTGATCCAAACAATGATAAAAGTTTAGCTGCAAAGATTTTCAAGTTGGGAAATGATTCTTGTGATAAAGATCCATAGAAATCCAGCAAACTATCTGTCTTGAATTTCTCTTTCAGGTCATGATCTGCTTGTAAGTCAAGCAGCTCCAACTGTATGTCCTCTGTGGCTGTATCAGCTTCTGCGCTAAAAGGTGAACTGAGAATATTGAACTATGGCTCTAATTTCTTGAAATCTTGGAATCTCCCTCCAAATTCTTCAACCAATGCATCTAATTGGGCTTTGTATTTTTCAGTCATTTCACCAGAAATGGTTTCTTGTTTCAGCAAAGGGAAGTGACAAAATTCTTTTTTCACTTGCTTGTCTGGAGAACAGTGAGAGTTTTGCCTGAAATGATTTCACATATACACACAATTCATGTGCAAACACACCATTGCCCTGAAGTTTGACATTCAGTTCATTTAACTTTTCCATAATTTCAATGGCAAACATAAAGTCTAACTGCCACTCTTTATTGACAATGTTAGTATTAAAGTCGCATTCAATACCTTTTATCTCTAGGAACATCACTATTTCTTCTCTGAGGCCCCATACTCGACTTAACACCTTGCCGAGACTCAGCCATCGAACACTGGTGTGGTACAGGACATCGGAATGTTCAATTTCCAAATCGTCACGTAATGCCTTGAACTGTCTGTGATTAAGTCCTCTTGATCTGTTGAGGTTGATGACACTGACAACTGGGTCAATAACATGCTTGATATTCAAAACAGTTTTACACAGACTTTCTTGATGAATCACACAGTGAAGTGGCAATAATGTGTGGTCTGGATATTCTGCTTTAATCTTTTCACTTATCAACTTTACCAGACCTACATTTTTTCCAGTCAAAGCACGAGCTCCGTCAGTTGTAACACTTGCCATCTTGTTCCAAACTAACCCAGTTGTTTCAATACAGTTAGTAACAGCATTGAATATATCATGGCCTGTGGTTGTGTCTTTGAGTGACTCAACACTCAGTAACTCTTCAGTGAGTTTGAAAGAAGTGTTCATTCAACGTATAAATATCAATAATTGGGCAGTATCATGTACATCGGTACTCTCATCCAATGCAAGAGAGTACCACACAAATTGTTTGCTTGCATTTTGAAGTTTATGCATCAAATTGTCACTGATCTTGTGAACACGTCTGACCACAGTTCTCCTTGCTAAAGTTATGTTGTCAAATCTGTTTTGTTTTTTCGTTCTGGACACATAATGTTTGCTGCATCTAGCAAACATTCCTTGATGAACTCGCCATCAGAAAATGGTTTGTTCTGTTTTACAATTCTGTGTGACAGCACAAGACTAGCTTCAGTTGCAGCATCTTGAATTGAAGACTGTTTAGTTTGCTGTTTCTTCAAATTTTTTACCAACTCAAGGCATTTCCTTTCCTTCTCTTCGGTCGTTAAATTGTATCCGAAATCGGAATGTTTTGTTTGATAATGTCTTTTTAAATTGTACTCTTTGAAGACAGCCACTGACTCACGACACAACAAGCAAACTGATTTGCTACCAACTTTTATAAAACAGCACTTAGTTGTCCATTCATCATTAAAAACACAGCATTCATCTTCAATCTTACGTTTGTTATTGACACTCATCATAAAGGTACATGCAATTCTGTAAAATGCAACAAAATAACTTAAAAAAGAATAACATTTTTTTATTTCTAAATGCCCTCGC
>CAWUFQ010000210.1:52500-115000 GCA_963921405.1 Cepaea hortensis | reverse complement strand
TTCACAGCCATAAAGAAGAGTACTACGGACACAGGCTTGGTAGACGAGGACAGTTTTGGCAGTAAGCTTCCTGTTCTCCCAGACTCTTTTTGCTAACATGTTCATTGTTGTTGCTGCCTTGCCAATCCTGATGTTGATTTCCTGATCGAGGAATAATTTGCTATTTACCTCTGTTCCTAGATATGTAAAATGGTCTACTATCTCCAGTTCGGCGTCATCAATAAAGATTGATGGTACACCATGTGCACCTTGTGACATAATCTGTGTCTTCTTTTTGTTAATTGTTAAACCAAATTCAGAACAAGCATTGGAGAATGCAGATAGTAGATGTTGTAATTCTTCCTCAGAATGGGTCGTAATCGCAGCATCATCCGCAAAAAACAAATCTCTGATTAGTTAGTTAGTTAGTTAGTCGCCAGATCATCCTCATTGCACATCGAACCATTCAGTCCATAAGTGCTCGGATCCCCTCCTCAGCAAATCCCGCAGCGTGTAGTGGCTAACGACGCCAGTCCTGTGTTGGTTTATCAATCTTCTTTGGCTTCATGCGTAGTGTACTTGTTTGGCCTACTCTCTTTTAATTTGCTGTTCTCGCAGTCTGGCCATGGTTGTAGATTCACAGTCATCAATAATACAAATCTCTGATTAGTACCCTCCTAATTTTGGTCTTGGCCTTCAATCTCTGAACATTATAGAGGCCACCATCTGAGCGTGAGTGAATGTATATACCGTCATCCTGATCACGAAAGGCATAATTCAGTAGAAGTGAAAAGTATATCCCAAAGAGGGTGGGGGTTAGTACACAACCTTGCTTAACTCCACTCTTGATTTCAAACTCTTCTGAAGTTGAGCCATTAAACTTGATTATACCCTTCATGCCTGTGTGGAACGATTCCACAATGGACAGAAGGGTTGGTGGGCAGCCAATCTTCTTTAGTGCTTTGAACAGACCCTCACGACTGACCAAATCGAATGCCTTTGTGAGGTCGATGAAGGCAATAAACAGTGGCTGATTTTGTTCCCGGCATTTTTCTTGCATCTGTCGCAATGAGAATATCATATCAATGGTAGACCGGTTCTGACGGAAGCCGCACTGTGATTCGGGGTAGACTTGATCTCCCAGGACTTGAAGTCTGCGCACAACAATTCTGGCAAATTATTTCCCAACAATACACAGAAGTGAGATACCCCTATTGTTGTTACAGTCGCTCCGATCGCCCTTGTTCTTGTACAGCGTTATGTTGTTTGAATCTTTGAAATCCCGTGGGACTTGTCCTTCTCGCCAGCATAGCTCTATTAGCTGGTGGATCTGTAGAGCGAGTGTGTCTTGTCCACTCCTGATCACCTCTATTGGAATCCCATCCTTACCTGGAGCCTTGCCAGACGCAAGCTCATTTATAGCACACATAACTTCTGTTATGGTGGGAAGTGTGTCCAGGTAGTCAAGAGTTGGCAGGGCCTCTATGGCGTTGAGGGAATCATCCGCTAGCTTGGTCTCACTTGAGTAAAGCTCTAAATAGTGCTCGACCCATCTATCCATCTGCTGTTTCTTATCAGTGATGATTTCTCCAGTCAAGGTTTTCAGCGGTGCACTTCTTTTGATCATTGGACCACAGGCTTTCTTTATCCCTTCATACATTCTTCTGATGTTTCCCTTATCACTTGCGATTTGAATGGACTCACATAACTTGACCCAATAGTCATTCGCACACTGCCTGGCAGCCTTTTGCACATCATTCCTCGCTTGCTTCAGCTCACTCAGAGTGTTACACGTTGTTCTTTCCTTGTTTCTTAAGAGAGTTATCTTCTTTTTATCAATCAAGGGCTGCAGTGCCTGGCTGTTTGCCGCAAACCAGTCCTGCCTCTTATGATCCACAGTGCAATAAACCACTACAGCTGTTTTATAAATAGTTTCCATAAGTTTACTCCATTTATCATTTACTATACACTTTTCTGATGTATCAGTGAAAGCGTCTTCAAGTTGCTTATTAAATACAAAGCACTTTCCAGGATCGTGAGTGTTAATAATATTAATACTGGGGCTAGATTTGTGTTTAGCTGTGTAGATTCTCTTTGGTCTCAGTCTAACCCTTGCAACAACCACAGAATGATCTGTATCACAGTCAGCACTGTGGTAACTTCGAGTTAATGATGTATGGTTCAGATGTTGTCTCCGTGTGATAATGAAGTCCAGCTGATGCCAATGGCCGGATCTTGGATGTTTCCATGTGACCTTATGCATCTCTTTTGTTTTAAAAAAGGAGTTTGTAATATATACGTCATTTCTAATGCAATGCTCCAGCAGCCTTTGCCCATTTTCATTCATGCGACCGATGTTGTATTTTCCAAGGCACACTGGCCATGAACTCGAGTCCTTGCCCACACGAGCATTGAAATCACCGAGCATATAAATGTAGTCGGATTTTGGAACAGCTTTGATCACAGAGACTAGCTGCTCATAAACGTATTCTTCACATCATCAGAGGAAGCGAGTGTCGGTCCATATGCAGTGATAATGGTGGCAAATCCACACGAGGTTGCCAAGCGCAGTGATAATAATCTTTCATTACCTCCAGCTGGGATATTAATCATTCCCAGTAGCGAATTCTTCACTGCAAATCCCACACCATGTTGCCTTTTTTCTGCCTGCCCTCTACCCTTCCAAAAAAGGTGTAATTGTTTTCCATGAGTGACCCTTCCTCAGCGAGGCGAGTCTCCTGCAGGCCAACAATATCAATGTTAAGACGATTGAGTTCAACATCAATCACAGCCGTTTTTCTCACATCATCAATATTTGTCAAGTCAGTGGAAAATCCTGGACACATGGTTCTTACGTTCCAGGTTGCAAGCCGTAGCTTGAGGTGTCTATTAATCTTATTATTAGTACCTGGTGCATTGGTTTTACAGCCTGCGAATCGGATTTTGTCCTAACCCCAAGCACCCATTGAAGCAGGCAGGCTGTGGCGGATCGGCACCCAATTGGCCGGGGGCTTCCCAGCTTGAGGCGGGCGGTAGCTGATCTGTGACACCTGTAGGTGTCTCCCACCGTCAGAGGTAACACGTGGCGCCCCATGTCTTCGCCAACTGACAAGGACTTATAACCCGTAACAGTTGCCTCTCGCTTTTATTCCGAGACCGGTTCAGACCAGGGATGGAGTTATTGCCTCTCCATAGCACAAAGCCTGGGCTAAAATAAAGAAACCATGTGTTGCCCATGCAGCATGATCCCTCTCTCGGCCTGCCTAGTTCACTCCAGAGGAAAGTTAACACCTATACAACTGGAACAAGACAAGCTGCAGAAGCTGCCGGATCAGCAAAACAATTCTCTAACTGTCCGCCTATCGGAGCTTCGATCCTAGACCAGCTGCCAACCAAGGCTTAGGGCCTAGTCTGCCCTGCCATGACTATTTTGTCTTTGGGTTGCATTTCCTCGCACCAGGATAAGGCTTGTACCCTCCCAATTGCGCTCTTCCGCCCGAAGCCGTTGGCACAATGTGGGGTGTCGGGTTTGGTAAGCTCCGCCCAACATTCGGCGCCGACAGAAAGCAGGTAGTACCGTCTACTGTCATACGGTAGCTCAGTCATATCTATATATCGGTGTTACCTTTCCTCTGGAGTGAACTAGGCAGGCCGAGAGAGGGATCATGCTGCATGGGCAACACATGGTCTCTATATTTTAGCCCAGGCTTTGTGCTCTGGAGAGGCAATAACTCCATCCCTGGTCTTAACCGGTCTCGCAATCAAAGCGAGAAGCAACTGTTACGGGTTATAAGTCCCTTTCAATTGGCGTAGACATGGGGTGCCACGCGTTGCCTCTGACGGTGGGAGACACCTACAGGTGTCACTGATCAGCTACCGCCCGCTTCAATCTGGGCAGCCCCCGGCTAATCGGGTGCTGATCCGCCATAGCCTGCCTGCTTCAATGGGTGCTTGGGGCTAGGACAAAATCTGAATCGCAGGCTGTAAAACCAATGCACCAGGTACTAGTAAAAAGAAAAATAGAAACCTCGAGCTATGGCTTGCAACCTGGAACGTAAGAACCATGTGTCCAGGATTTTCCACTGACTTGACCAATATTGACGATGTGAGATAAACGGTTGTGATTGATGCCGAACTCAATCGTCTTAACATTGATATTGCTGGCCTGCAGGAGACTCGCCTCGCTGAGGAAGGGTCACTCAAGGAAAACAATTACACCTTTTTTGGAAGGGTAGCGTGCAGGCAGATAAAAAGGCAACATGGTGTGGGCTTTTGCAGTGAAGAATTCGCTACTGGGAATGATTGAAATTCCAGCAGGAGGTAATGAAAGACTATAAATCTATGAGGAATTAGACTCCGTGATAAAGGCAGTTCCAAAATCCGACTACATTTATATGCTCGGGGATTTCAATGCTCGTGTGGGCAATGACTCGAGTTCATGGCCAGTGTGCCTTGGACAATACAACATCGGTCGCATGAATGAAAATGGCCAAAGGCTGCTGGAGCATTGCACCAGAAATGACCTATGTGTTACACACTCCTTTTTTTAAAACAAAAGAGCTGCATAAGGTCACATGGAAACATCCAAGATCCGGTCATTGGTACCAGCTGGACTTCATCATCACACGGAGACAACATCTGAACCATACATCATCGAATCGAAGCTACCGCAGTGCTGACTGTGATACGGATTATTCTTTGGTTGTTGCAAGGGTTAGACTTAGACCAAAGAGAAAACGCTTTGAGTTTCAACAGCGTCTTGAAGACGCTTTCACTGATACACCAGAAAATTGTACAATAAATGAAAAGTGGGGTAAACTTAAGGAAACTCTTTATAAAACTGCCTCAGAGGTTTACGGCACTGTGGATCATAAGAGGCAGGACTGGTTTGCGGCTAACAGCCAGACACTGCAGCCCTTGATTGATAACAAGAAGATAGCTCTCTTAAGAAATAAGGAAAGAACAACCCGTAACACTTTGAGTGAGCTGAAGTAAGCTAGAAAGGATGTGCAAAAGGCTACCAGGCAATGTGCAAACGACAATTGGATCAAATTATGTAAGTCCATTCAAAATGCAAGTGATAAGAGAAACATCAGTAGCGTGTGTGAAATGATAAAGAAAGCCTGTGGTCCAATGATCAAAAGAAGTGCACCATTGAAAATCTTGACTGGAGAAATCATCACTGATAAGAAACAGCAGATGGATAGATGGGTAGAGCACTATATGTATGAAGATAGGAATTATGTAACATTTCCAAGTCAGTCTGCAGCTGACTAGAATGTGTTAGTAGTTACTAGGCTGAATGAACTCCCCCCCCCCCCCCCCCAATCAACAGATGGACAACAAATCAGATGTTTGGGATGCAGCACCTGGCCATAGTCGTCTGGTTTCAATACCTTATTGTGACGTTGATGTTCCAATGCCGCAGACCATCGTTGCCGACGACAGTGGCATTTCCTACCGTATCTTCATAAATACTCACCCGACTGCAATTCCACATGAGATATTATTAGATATCTTCAGCAGATTTGGAAATCTTTCCTCGATTTGTGTCCAACCAGGTAAGTGGCTTCTTTCATTCATTCAGTAGCATGTCCTTTGCAGAACCTCGCTCCCATAATCATCCATCATGTGCCATACCGGTAAGCGTGTGCGGCCATGTTCTGCCATCTCACTCGATCACCAGAGTCGTGGATCAGCTCTGTGTTCTTGTCTCGACCATGCCACGTGGCCAAGCCATCCAGGTATTTGCTTCTAGGTCTTCCGCGTGGTCTCTTCTTTTCGATCTTGCCAGTTGTCACCAAGTTCTGCAATTCATTTCTTCTCATAACATTCCCAAAAAATTTTGACTGTCTACGTCTAATGACTCTTATCAGTGTACGATCTTCATTTGTTTCTTGAAGGATTTGTTCGTTGGTTTTTCTATCTGTCCATGGTATTCTTTGCATTTTCCTCAGAAACCACATTTCCACAGCCATTAGCTGTTTTTCAGCTTGACTGCTTATTGTCCGCGCTTCACATCCATACAAAAGTATAGGTTCTATGTAGCATCTCAACACTCTTTTTCTCATTTCAGTTGATATCTTTTTGTTGGTCAGTATGTTTTTCATCTTGAAAAAGGCTACCATCGCAATGGCAATTCTTGTTCTAATCTCTTCAAGGCATCTCCCATCAGACTGTGCCGAGATAACAGTATCGATTCACTTGTTTGAGAAATGTCCATCTACTCGTAGATCACATTGTGGTATTTCCTTCTTCCTAGTGACGACCATAATCTGTGTCTTTTTACAATTTAATTCTAACTCACACTAAAAGTTGTAGTAACATAACCAGTATCAGTAACGTGTTCATGAAGACAGGTGTCTATGAACTACATCTAGTTCATGGAGACAAGTGTCTACGAACCACGTACAATTAACCAAGGTAAGGGTCTCTTCCACCTCACACAGAGAAGTATTCATATCTGGAAGAAGCTTATTCTCAAAGACAAGCATTCATGTTCGGAACGATCTCAGTCACACATCAATATTCATGCCAGGATGGATCTCACTCATACAGAGAAGCAATAATGTCTAGTTGGATCTTACTCACAAGCAGAGAAACATTCATGTTTAGGTGGATCTGACTCACACAAAGACGCATTCACATCTGGATGGATTTTATTCACTAATTGAAGAATTCACGTCAGGATGGCTTTCACTCACACAGAGAAGCGTTTATGTCTTGATGGAGCTAACACTAATAGTTATTGTAACATAACGAGTTCATGAAGACAGGTGTCCATGAACTACATACATAGGGTCTTTTCCCGCTCACACAGAAAAGTATTCATATCTGGATGGAGCTAATTCTCACAGACAAGCATTCATGTTCGGAACGATCTCAGTTACACATAAATATTCATGTCTGCATGGATCTTGTCAGCATCCCCAATAAGACCTTACAGAAGTAAGGAGTTAACACTAGGCTAATAGAGAGACACCAGACAGGGAAGACACCGAGTACTATTAATAACCTCACAGGGAGACACATTTGTGTCAGACCAGAGGTAAACGAGTACAGATGAGCGAGGGCTTTCCCCAAGCAATTGGGTTGCTGGTCCTTGCGAGTAACCGTGATATGCCAGGTTACTCAAACTCACCAGCCAGCGTGCTGGCAAGACCAGGCACGCAATAATAGCGATTGCACGGAGAATAAAGTGTCCGTGCTGATCCACGCAATGTGTTGCGGGAGGGACTGACTTGAGACGGTAGAGAGAGCAGGACGTATCCTTGACCAATACGATAGCTTTCTAGGCCATAGGCAAACATAGGGCTGTTCATTTAGATTGTGTAATGCTAGCATCATCTATCATCACGTTGATGTATGCATATTGTGTAACAATGATGAAACCTAACGCTCGTAGAGCCATTCAAATGTCGGCTCTGAATAAATTGCATTCCTTTCGCAAATGTCATGAATTGTTATTTCGTGCAGTGCGAAAGTAGCGGAGTCTTGAAAAACTGCAGCGCACAAGTCACTGACAGGCTAGACCTCGAATTGGTGTCAGAAGATGTGAACCAACGCCAGTGTACAGTGAGGATAGACCACGAATTGGTGTCAGAAGATGTGAACCAACGCCAGTGTACAGTGAGGATAGACCACGAATTGGTGTCAGAATGGTCAATGAATCAACGCCAGCGGCAAATTATTGCTCGAATAAACACCAGTAGACCAGCGGCGAATTTGTATCAGAACACATTAAACGAACGCCAGCAGTACAATTGCTGTCAGATTGTAATGAACGTTTCTGAGCAGTAATAGCACGCAGTTGTAGCAATATCCAACGATCAGTTAACGCCAACATGCAAGTGGTATTATAAACCACGGAACGAACGCTAGCTATCGATTGATATTACAAAATTCTGTACCAGAATTAATTCAATGCACGTTTCAACATGATTGATGTGTGATATATTGCAAAGTAATACAAATTTATTGTGATACATGCTATAAATTAAATTTTTTCTTGTGGTGAATTATACGATCGCCAATTTTGTGGAGTGTGAACCACAATTGAGCCAAATTAGATCGGTAAAGTGTGAAATTCTACCAATATTATTTAGAAAGTGTGGTACTATACTAAAAGCAAATGAAATGTATAACATCATCAGTGAACATTACCATCATAACCACCGTGTACATTCCATTGCGTGTGATACAGCCATCAATGTCACCATTCTACGAAATCAGTAAATAGAGTAGCGACGAACTGCAGCCTAGAACGAAGGTACGCCAGAGTCAAACGGCGAAGACAAGACGACATTGACGGCCATACGACTAATCATCTCATTTATCATCTAACAATCATTCAAACGATCATATCATTCATCATTAATACCATTTATCACTATTTAGCACATTCTCATTCACCAGTCGCATGAAATATGAAATATTTGATAAAATATGATGAATTGTGAGCTTGTATTTACATCTTAAACGTGTGTCTATTTTTTGCTGCTCTACTAACCAGAACGCAGCCCGTGTGTCAGCAAATCAAACCAGTGTGTAGTGTGAAAGATTGCGGTGGAACATCCCAAGTACCGTACTGTCCAACAAATTAGATGAGTATATCTTCCGAATATTTTGATATGCTCTAACTTAATCATGCATCTTCTTTTCCAGCGAAAGATGTACATTTACTAACATGTTATTGTAAACTATTTTGTGCATATTATTGTATTAGCATTGTGAATTAACATTACGCCACAAAATGGCGTCACTAAATGAATGTATCCAGGCGGGCATCGCCATGGGCCACACTGGAGATACGTTAGAAAAATGGGCGGACCAAAAGTATAAAGAAGAAACAGAAAGGAAAATTGCTCTACAGAAAGAAGAAACAGAAAGAAAAGCTGCTCCTGACAGAGATGAAAGAGCATTAGAAAGGCAACATCAAAAAGAAATGAAAGAGATCGAGGAGGCTACCAAACAGAAACAGTTAGAGTTAGATCAGAAAAAATTAGAGTCCGATCAAGCTACCAAACAAAAACAGTTAGAGTTAGACCAGAAAAAATTAGAGTTAGAACAGAAGAAATTAGAGTCGGACCAAATTATCAAACAAAAACAGTTAGACTTAGAGCATACCACCAAAGAAAAGCAGATACAGGTAGATTCAGAAACTAAACTAAAGATGAAGGAAATGGAGGTAGATTCTAACATACAAATAGCCTCTAGCAAACAAAAGAGCCAAGAAGAACAAAACAAATTTAGTAAGTACAAGGGCCTTATTAAACCATACACTGTAGGTGATTCAATCAGTGCATGGACTGAAAATATAGAGTTCCAACTAAAAACACAGAAAATACCTTTAGAGGATTGGGCAATGATTTACATGAGGAACCTGAGTGGGGAGCCTTTAAAAGTAATAGAATCCATACCTACTGATCTTAGAAACAATTACCAGTACATACACGATAGGATAATGCAACATTTTCTTTTGGACGCTACTGGTTACCAAATTCAATTCTCACAGATTAAACCAAAAGCAACTGAAACGTTCTTAGATTACATTTCTAACATGCAGAACACATTTAAAAAATGGACTAAGGCGGCTAAAGTAGGTAACAGCTATGAAAAACTAGAAGAGCTAATGGTAATGGACAAAGTTGTTTCTACAGTGCCTACCCCTTTTGCCAAATTCTTACAACTGTCAGATATTGAGTCCATTCAACAATTAGAGAAACGGGGGTCAGCTTATTTTTCCTCTAATCGGGACATATTTAAAACATCATATGACACAGAAATTACAGCGTTTGCAAATAGAGTCCCTGATAGATCCTACAAACAGAAAGACTACAGTAAAAAGGACAAACCATATCAGAAACCACCTCGATGTAATTATTGCAATCTTTTTCACCCAACTTATTCGATGTGTGATAAGAACCCCACATATCCGTCACACCTAGAACAAGTGTTAAAAAAGCAAGAGAGCAGAAGATCATCGTTTAAACGTGCTGTAAAATGTTATTTTTGTTCTAGTTATGGCCATTATAGTAATAAATGTCTTGGGAGACAGAGAATGAAGGCAAACAACGCAGCCCTCATCGATACATCATCAGACGATGAGAGTGACATAGATCCCGAACTTGTCAATGTATTGCCAAAGAATGAATGTCAGAGTGTATCATCAGTAACTGATATTTTAGACTTTAAGAAATGTAAAATATGCCAGCAATTTCATGCGGAGGGGAGATTGAAATGTGGACACGTAATATCATGTTCAAATGAAGAAGCTAATGCAGCATGTGCCTCCAGAGGTAACCTTAAGTTCTCCGATGCACAGGTCAATGGTAAACCATGCCAATGCTTAGTCGATAGCGGCAGTACTATACTGGGATTAAGGAGAGAACTTGCTAGAACAGAAGATTATACGGGTAAATTTGTCAAATGCCATACTTTCTCAGGCACCATCGAGAAATATCCACTGGCAAAAGCGCATATCAATACCCCGTTCCTTACCGGCACATTTACGTGCGCTATCCTTCAAGATCCTTGTACAGATCTTATTTTAGGACGTCTTGATGCATTGAAAGAATGTACAGACGACGACATAAAACCCTGGAAAGATACACATATAACCAACGCTGTAACTATGTCAGATACAGAAACAAGGTATACTGACTTACAAACTGAAACACTACAGCTACTAACACCAAGTGGTGCAGATATCAATAATACTCGCCAAAAATTGAGCGAGGCACAGAGCACCGACCAAACACTCACACCGTATTTTAACTTATTGTGTGAGCGAAAGAAAGTTTCTAAAAATTCTCCCTGGTACTTTAAAAAGGTTAATGGAATTCTCATGCGTTATTACACATATAATAACCATGAAATTCAGCAGACGGTGTTACCTGTAACATACCGGGAAAAGGTGCTAAAAATCGCACATTCACCACCGTTTGCTGAACATTTGGGCTATCATAAAACGCGAACCAGAATTCTATCACAATTTTACTGGCCGAAATTTTGTTCGGACATAAAATCTTTCTGTCGCTCTTGTACTGTGTGTCAACATCGAGTACGAAAGAAAAAGCATGTAAAGACCGAAGTGCAACTATCAGTGAGAGCATCTAGACCACTTGAGGATATAGCGGTCGATATTACTGGACCCCTAATGCAGGTGTCGAGTGATGGAAACCAAAACTATCCAAACAAGGGTACTAAAGCGATTCACCTTAAACCAAACCAAAAGGCTATGATTCAACTAACTGATAACTATAACATGGTACTAACATGTTGCCAAGGGCCTCTCAACGTTGAACTCAAAATATCAGATGCGGATCATGAAATATCGATAAAAGAACCCTTAGAGATATTTCATATCAACATCCTGAAACCATACGTTTCACAACAAGTACAACAGACAGACGAACAGATTGCACCAACACCAAGCAATGAGACAACAGACGAACACAACACAACTTCACTAGGTAGGGAGACACACGACAGCGACAACGCAAACACGCTTAGCCAGATAACAACACACACAACTAGTAGCACAACAGGATTGGACGAGATGGAACTACCAGTTCCTACAGTAAACGTAACTGCGACAAATATCTCGACATGTAGAAATAACATATGCAGTCAGACGAAAGACGGGACAAAACACCTACTGAAACGGCAACAGGTCTTCATCAGGTTGAGATTGTTTGGACTCACAACGAAGCCGTCCAAAATAGAGGAGTTGGGCATGGAACAAATTAACATACCATCTGCAGGGGCCAATTAAAAAACTGATGACAGAATCGTCACTAAGATTCTGAATTTGACAATGCCAACGACCAAGAAACAGGTCCGAAGTTTACTGGGTCTTGTAAACTATTATAGTAAATTCATACCTAACCTGGCGGAAATCACCAGTGTTTTTTCTAACATCTTAAAAGCTTCGGCTAAATTATCTGTAAAAGATGCACGATTAATTAGTGCGTTATCGAAATTAAAACATTGTTTCAGCGTTCCACCTATACTCCGTATGCCTAATCCAAAACTCACTTATTTTTTACGCACAGACGCGAGTGCCATATCCATATCTGGGATACTAGGACAGTTCTACGACGGGACGTTCCATCCAGTAATGTACGTAGGTCGCAAGATCACTCCGGCTGAAGGAAGATACTCAGCATCAGAATTGGAAGGCCTTAGTTTGATCTATTGCGTGAGAAAGTTTCATCGATTTCTGGCAGGAGCACATTTTGAATCCAATCCGATAACTCTCCATTGTCTGTGATGCAATCTGGACATCCTACCAACAATAGAATTTACAGGTGGGCTTTGATTCTCCAAAATTACACATTTACTATCCAGCATTTAAAAGGGAGATTAAATACGATTGCAGACATTTTAAGTCGTCCTTCATCCATTCAAATACCTGAGTTACAGGAAGGAAGCGACCATACACCACCAAAAACAGTGACACTGTAATGTTAAATAACCATGTGCCATGTGTGGTGACTAAGACATATCGTAAGTGCGTTATTATCGCCTGATATATAACTTGTGTGAATAAAACAGTGCTATGAAAAGTGTAACGAACAGACGCATAATTAACATGCGCTGACACACACATAAGTTAGATTATGGGAATTAACGCCAAGAGGACAGCGAACCCAGCTTACACCCCGAATCTAGAATATATTAAACCAACGCTTAGACCCCGAAGAACATTCCAGGGTTAGCTATGAACCTACATAATGTGGTAGGCAACTATATTATTACACTATCCTTCAAAGAGAGCATAAAAGACTTTGGCTGAATGAACTATGTTAGAATAGTCTACAAAGAGATTTGCTCCATCTTCACAACGCAGAGGAGGACTTCAACTTAGTGTAATTAGATATAGAAATGTAACTGTGATATATGTACATTATTATTTTATTTACAGTATCTATAACTTCATTTTTCTATAATTTATTCTAGTGCAAATTGTGAAAACGCATATATAACTTTATTTTCTTATTTGTTTAATTAGAAATCACCATCATTTAATTAATAACCCATTTATTAAAACATCCATTATAGAAATACAATTATTAGATCTTATATTAGTTAATTAACTTATAATCATAATTATTTATACATCCATTTAGCTAATATATCATTTCAAAACTAACGCCAATCATTTAGGAATTAATATAATCTTTTTCACAATTAACATTTAAGGTAATTAACCCATTTCGCTTAAATGAAAGTAGTAGTAAATTATTTCCCTTTAGGGTAATGTAGGTCAGCACACCAAATTATGGAAGTTACTACGCCAGGATCGGTGACAAACCATCCTTATAGCTATGTATATTTTTGTATAGACATGACGCGTGCAAACAAAACGCACAGACATTTGGCTTTATTACTGTTATAATTCAGCCAATCGTTTATTGTATATATATATATATATATATATATATATATATATATATATATATATATATATATATATATATATATATATATATATATATATATATTGTTTATGTATGTAATACTATGAAACATATTTTAATGACGAGAGAATGATTGATTGAAAGAACGGTATGAAAGGGAATGAAAGATGAATGAAAGAAGAGAAAGTGCGAGGAGAGAATGCAAAAACTTAGTAAACATTGAAAGGAAGAGAGCGAGAGAGAAAGACAGCGGAAAATTGTCTTTTCCACCGCTGGAAAAGTCTTATTTGACTTGTCTGTGTCATCTGTGTTTTCAATGTGTTGTCGAAGGTTTTTATATGTGTTGCAGCCACACTTTAGCAGAGTATATAGACAACGTACTTTGAGCTTCAGAAAACGGAGTTGTGGTCACAAATAAAAATAAAGAACGTTTGTAACCACAATAAACCGATTTGCGGCGCTCGAAGGAACACACACATTTAGTACACTAACGCATACACATGTTAGAGAGTTAAGTACACTTTAGTTTATTAGAAAACACGCAAACAAACAGGAAAACAAACACGTAAAAGATGCACACACCATTGAATCCAAAGAACAATAACTCTAAATTCAGGGGACACAATAAATAATCAGAAACCTAAATGTAACAGTGAATATAGCTTTTTGACATGCGGAAGCAAGAAGGTGAACAGTAGAGCTATGGGTATAGAGTTGGAGGGGATATTGATGGGAACATGAACACTTGGTGCTCATGTGTTGTACTCATAATAGAGTCAACTAGGGTGTGGGTTGTCATTTTGGGCAATATGAGGAACAGGTCAAGACGGAAGTCAATAGGTGGAAGTCAAAAGACATAGGGTCAAACGACAGAAGCCAGGACATAAGTCATAAGACAACGGTTTCCGGTTCACTACCAATCCTTGAGATATCTATGGAACCAACTATACTGAGACATGGGCTACTGAATTAGCCAAGTGAAAAGATAGAACACTGTGAATAAAGGTAGAAGATATTGTTTTATCCCCAAACTAGAAAGTTCTATACTTATTGGAGATCTGACAAAATTGGGACAACCAATTTTTCTTTTGTGACCAAGAAGTGTTACAAACATGAGGAAAAGGGAAGTAACACTTCGCGGAGAGGAGGGGGACCCTGTCAGCATCCCCAATAAGACCTTACAGAAGTAAGGAGTTAACACTAGGCTAATAGAGAGACACCAGACAGGGAAGACACCGAGTACTATTAATAACCTCACAGGGAGACACATTTGTGTCAGACCAGAGGTAAACGAGTACAGATGAGCAAGGGCTTTCCCCAAGCAATTGGGTTGCTGGTCCTTGCGAGTAACCGTGATATGCCAGGTTATTAAAACTCACCAGCCAGCGTGCTGGCAAGACCAGGCACGCAATAATAGCGGTTGCACGGAGAGTAAAGTGTCCGTGCTGATCCACGCAAAGTGTTGCGGGAGGGACTGACTGGAGACGGTAGAGAGAGCAGGACGTATCCTTGACCAATACGATAGCTTTCTAGACCATAGGCAAACATAGGGCTGTTCATTTAGATTGTGTAATGCTAGCATCATCTATCATCACGTTGATGTATGCATATTGTGTAACAATGATGAAACCTAACGCTCGTAGAGCCATTCAAATGTCGGCTCTGAATAAATTGCATTCCTTTCGCAAATGTCATGAATTGTTATTTCGTGCAGTGCGAAAGTAGCGGAGTCTTGAAAAACTGCAGCGCACAAGTCGCTGACAGATCTCACTCATACAGAAAGTGCCCCAGGAGTGCACATTATTGATTTTATGCGCATGCTAGTGTCTGCACATTGTTGTAGACTAATTTGCTAGTAACCCAGAAACTCTTATATCGTCAGAAATATCCATGACCGACCGCCTATTGAAATTTTTCAATTTTGAGCTATCTCAAATTTACATTTTAGCATAATTTCCTAGTGATTTCCCCCCTCCCCCCCCCCCACACACACACACACACACACACACACACACACATACACACACACACACACACACACACACACACACACACACACACACACACTCACACACTCACACACACAAATTACATTTAAAAATATTTGGGACACCTTGTCTCTCTTTTTATTATAATCACCATTCATGTGAATGTTACATTTCAGGTTGTGCGCATGGATATATTCAGTATAAATCCAAGTCAAGTGCTCTTCACGCTCTCCAAACACTGAACGGGAGAAACGTGTGCGGTCAACGAGTAACTTTAGTTGACTGTGGGCAATGGCCCGCTGAAACCAAATGAAAAAAAAAACAAATCACATACAACCCTCTGACCTGTTTGTTATCGATGATGAATATTCTGAAATTGACTTCTGAATTATTCCTTTTCTTTCTAAGTCCAGTATTTCTTTGTCGAGATTTTGTCTGTAATGCAGGGGAATGGAGTAAGGTCTGCATTTAATAGGTGTTTCGTCTGTCAAGATGATAGAATGGTCTATTCTGTCAGTTTTTCCAGGTTTTTTTTTAGAGAAGGATGTCCTGTATTCCTTCAGAATTGCTATTACGACATGTTGTTGTGGTTCAGTCAACGTGTCAGAGATTTGTATGTCTTGTAGATTATTGTCGTCGTCAGTTGTCGGGACAGGTATTTCAGTGTCGTCTGTGTCTGTCTGGTAGATGACTACTGTAGCTACTGTCTCGCCAACTGCGTCGTTTTGTGTTCTAAAATAATAAGGTTTTAACATGTTTATATGAAATTTTTTTCAATTGTCCACTCACATTTATTTTATAATCGACTTCAGAGATTTTTCTGATAACTTTATATGGCCCTTGCCAAGATGTGGAGAGTAAGTCTCTCTTGTCTGGTAATACTAGTAAGACGTCTTGGTTGGGCTGCAATGTAATAGTTCTAGCACCCTTATTGGCATATTGCCTGTATGTAAAACCCTTCTCCTGTAAAGATGCTCTGGCAAGCATGCAGGATCTCATGATCTTATCCCTTTGGAAGGTCTGACACACGTAGGGCGCCAGTGGATCAATAGACCGGATGTATGGTACACGGGTCAAAGGTCAAGCGGGAAGGGAGTGGGGTGGAGACGCGCCCATGTGTGCGGAAAAGTGAAATTAGAGACCGGCAAAGATGTTACGGACGCAGATGACAATTAGCAATTATCGTTAAGCGCTCGAAACGCTTACATTAGAAATAGTGTCCCTCTATCTGATATAATTATTTTGGGAAAGCCGAATGGTGAGTCGTGGGCTATGTGTAGCACTTTATCACGATGTGATTTTGGCAATACTAGCTGTTGCAATGTCACATATTTCTAGAGTACAATCTTGTTAAAATATTGTTGTTTAATTTAAAACACCATGATATAAAATACAAGTTCTCATTAGCAACTATGACTAGAGTTCAGTTTTTAATATGTTCTCAGTCATTGTTCTTTCGCTCATATCACATTATAATCTTCTTCTTCATTTGCCTGAATGCATATTTATTTAGTCCATTCAGCCTAAGCTTGGGACAAGGGTATGTGTCCCTAGTCTGGTCAGTTAACTTGACGTCAGTTTCGTTATGAGTGCGATGAACAATATTCAGTCAATAGGCAATTCTGAAAGAAATGAAATCAAAGAATGATAACTTCAGCTGGACCTGATCACCAATACTGCCAGTCGTGCCACATAAATCTCTCTCAACGCCACGAACAAGTACGTGGCTGTGGCTTTGTGGGAGCAGTGGTAGTAGTGGTGGTGGTGGTGGTGGTAGTAGTAGTAGTAGTAACAGTAGTAGTAGTAGTAGTAGTAGTAGTAGTAGTAGTAGTATTAGTAGTAGTAGTAGTAGTAGTTATGGTAGTAACATAAATTGCTGTTGCTGGATGTTGTTATTATTATTGTTTTTTTTTTACAGCAGTACAAGATTCTTTCGGGCTCGTACGAGACCCTCACCTGTGGGACTTGGCTGAACGCCTCTAAGCCGGGTCCCTAGGGTGTCAGGGTCTGGCCATAACTCGCCACCAGCTCGTGGTGGCGAGGTCTCGGAGGATTGACGCTGCGCCGCCAGCGTCTGCAACCTACCTTGTGCCAGACGTATTGGTTATCCATTCCTCTGGACAACAGAAGGTTAGGCCGAGAGAGAGGGCATGTCGTTTGGGCATGTTTCTCTGAAGCTCTGCCCAGGCATTGTGATGGAATATTGGCCACATTCCAACTCACGTACTTTGGTCTGTCAAGACTGCAAGGTGCCAACAACAAGATTCTGAGTTGGTTCCCATCTTGTTCTCGCCTCTTTCCGACCTCGGCTGCCTCTTGTGTATGTCTGTGTATGCGTGTGTGCATGTGTATGTGTGCGTGTCTATGTGTGTGTGTGTGTGGAGCAGAAAGCAAATGCCAATGTAAAACAGCCTGGGACGGCCAGTATTACAGAAACTACCAACGATGATGGGTTGACATAAAACAACTACTGTTTGGAATTAAAGTGACAAGACGTAAAATTGGTATGGGTGAATAAAGAAGGGAGAAGCGACTGACAGAGGATATAGTTGGTACTAAATAAATGTAAATCTGTGACTAAGGAAATTGAGTGTGAAAGTACAATTGTTTCTTCAACATCAGTGATACTTTCGATTATAACGGAGATATAAAGATGAGTATAAAATCGGATTACATTTGTGTACACAGAGAACACAAGGTGTAAGACAATCGAACAACAAAAACATATATAAACAGACAATAAAAAGACAGACACGAAAACCTACAGACAATAAACGTACATAATTTACCATTGATATATCGCTCTCCAAGTCCTCCTGGACACACGAAGAAAGATGACGACTTCGTTGGCTGCGATAATACCCAATAGAGCATGTCCTCTCTCTAGCTGCATCCGCGGAAAATAATTAACTTTCATCCCTCGTGATCCTTCGATCCTTGCTTCTGGCCTTTTGATCAGAACTGAGGCGTTTGAAAAAAATCTGCTAAACTTCCAGAACGATGAGTTATCAAGGCTACATAATCGTGAGTAGGGGTCAGGGGTAAGGGACTGTCTCTTGTATTATGGCTAGTTCCCGTGAATGCTCTAGAACGAGGTTTCTGATTAGGCTGGATGTTTACCCTTGATAAAGCCGCACGAATCACCGCCCATTGTTCGTTAAGTGTTTCGGACCATAGAGTAAATGGAGAAACTACTTTCAGATTTTGAAAATGGATGCCACCTCCATATTTAACCAGACTTCGAATAATTTTCAGGTTATGGAATTCCGGACTACATGCTAAATGCAGCGGAGAGCAGCCGCGTGCGTCTTGCGTGTTGGGCTGTGCACCATAACGCAGAAGGAGTTGCACTATGTGAGAGTTACCCTCTACAACGGCCTGAAAGAGACAAGGCAGATTAAACAGTTCTTCCTTTGTATAAATAGTAGCGAAGTTAAACTCTGTTTCCACAACGCTTTCAACAATGTCGGGCAGCTGGGCAGGATGGTGCCCAGAAGGGATGTTGTCTGGCAAACAGTAGCAACTAATGTTGGATGTGTCATTTAATCGACGTGCACATTTTGGACCGTGTTCCTGATGTGTTGCTGTAGTAGGGATTTCGCACGTTCATCTGTTGAATGATGATGTCCTTCGTGGGAAAGTCCGTGGGCAGACGAATACAAGCACTGCTGTGGCTAAAGACATTGATGATACAGGTAACTTGGCGGACACGACTATGGAACTGACGGGCTTTACCCATCACTGTTATTGTACTGACTGCGTCTCCGACTTCTGGCTTGCAGTGCTAATCCTGATGGTTCGTTGGGGTCCATGCCATACTTTAACAGGACTTTCAAGACGTCAATAGAGTTGTGCTGAATGGCAACATGAAGAGAACACCTGACGAAAAGACAATGATGTTAGTTTACCTTAGAACGTAATATAATTTACTGATAATATATTTTATTATAGGCATAGCTCAATAGACATACCCAACTATTATGACTAAGATATATAAGCATATTAAATGCTATATGAAATAGCAAATGGCATTTAAGAAAATCAGCTGGCTTGTGTGTACTGCGGCCGTAAATAGCTATAAATAATTTGGATTAGAATACAGCTGAGGCCTTTCTTTCAGGAGAAAATGATGTCACACGGCTTGTTCCACACGTATTTCGTCAGTGGATCAGATGAATATCCTTTCAGACAATGGCGAAAAATAAAAGGTGCTAGGTGAACGTTACACATCTTTTGACTGTTGGGAATAGCAGAGAGTAGGATGTGACTGCACCTGTCTTGTTAAAATATTACCCTGACATTTTATTTTGGAGTCTGTTGACAACAACATATCTAGAGCCAGTCGATGAAATATTACCTGATTAGGCCTAACCCCAGAGACTATGTGCGTTGTGCTCAATTATGACATGGTTACATCCGACATCTTCGCCGATGTAAAGTTCCATTACCGGTATTGCTTACCGCACTGGAATCTGAGCTTGGAGAAGGGAAGAGGTGCTCTACAGAACATTCCCGTAGAGATGGTATTTCATTACCTACAGAAAAGTTTTTAGACCAACATCACTTTGATAAATACAAGCTTTTTTCGAGACATTTCGGATTAACTTTTCATATTACCCGTATCTCTCGCCACAAGGCGAACCCACTCCGACTTCAGAGGTACTTGTAATTTACGTTTCCAAGTCAAGGACGATAAGTCAACATTGTTGTCCAACTGATCGGTATATGAGTTGAACCCGGTAGCTCGGCATCATCACACCGGTAGCCTAAGAGCGAGCGCTCTTATCCATTCGGCCATGCTGTTCTCCAAACTTAGCTGATGTTTATCCGCCTTTCGGAGTAATCAAGCAGTGCATAGCTTTTAGGATGTACAGACTGAATCAAGGGCAAAATCATACAGAGATTATGAGAATGAGTGGCAGACAGGGAATTCACCTTTGACTCACCCGAACGGATCCAATTCCAATTCCAAATTTCAAAAACAAAAATTCCAAATTCGTCCTCGTCTAACCTGCTTCATCAGCTGTGGTTATTGTTGAGGATCGTGGTTTTTGTGGGTTTATTCACCCTAATTCTTGTCTTGTGAGTCCTATCTCGGACTGGTGATGTAGCGTTTGTGTCTGTGACGTCAGCAGTGGTCGGCGGCTATCCTTTGTGCTCTTCCGTTCTTGTGGTTTTCTTTGTTGGTGTAGGCTCCTGGCTCGTCTGGCTTGACTGGCTGCAGTCCTTATAAGGACTTTTCGTTATCCCACTCCAGCTGGGGGATCGGTCGGCGGCCGTCCTTAGTGCTTGTTTCCTCTTGTTGTTTCCTTTTTTGGCGCAGGCTCCTGGCTTGAGTGATTGCAGTCCTTAAAAGGACTTTTTATTTAGTACTTTTGCCTCCTGTTCTGTGTAATGCGCCTAGAAGCTTTTCGATGTTATTTAAATCCTTGCGCTTTCTTTCACTTTCGTGTGTAAGTTTTTGCTGTTTTTCGATTGCTTCCTCTGTGGTCAGCCATGGGAAGATCTCTCCGTCTTCTATGTAGTACTCGAAGTCGGCATCGACGTCATAGTGTAATTCCGGGTATTCTGTCGGTTTCCCCCTGAGTTTCTTGGGCTTCTTTCCTTTTGCTTCCTGTCTCCTTATGTATTCCTCGTGTCTGAGTTCCTCTTGTTCTGCTCGTTTCTTTCCTTCTTCTATGTACACCTCCATTTCCTCCCGGGTAGGTTCCCCTCCAATCCACGGTATGCCGTCGGAAGGTACCTTATCTTGTCTTTCTTCGGCTGTCTGGTGGGATGTTGGTTTCCCCTTGGATGGTTTGGGCGTCGAGGTTCGGCTGCTGGGTTTATCTTGTGTCTCCGGGTCGGTTTTTTGTTGTGTTTCTTGCTGTTTCTTTGTGGTCACTTGCCTGACTTCTGTTGATTTGTTTTGAGTTGATTTCATTTCAGCTTTTAGTCGCTCTCTCTCCACTTTTATAGTGCGTAGCATTTCTTCGTTTTCCTGCTTCAATGCGGTCATCTGTTCCACTTCTCGCTTGATGTTTTCATGGAACTCCTTTATTTCCGCCAGTAGATTCTCGTTGTCGCTGGTCGGATTAGGCGTCAGCAATGACTTGACTTGTTTCTTCAACTCGTCTATCTGCTTTTGAAGTTGATTTCTTTCAGCTTGTGCTATACCTGTGGCTGTCTCACCCCTCTGCATTGCTTCCTTGAACGGTGTCTTTGTGATGATGGCGATCTTTAAGACGTCTCTACGTCTCTGCAGGTACGGACAGCCCAGGTATCTTGCTCCGTGTTTGCCCAGACAGTTGGCGCACTTTCTTCTGTTGTTAGGAGCTCGGAAGTCCGTGTCCAGCTTGGCCAGCGGACACTCCTTGAAGGCGTGGTGATCGGCGCAGTATCAACAGATTTCCGTCTTACTGCGACACGTTGCTCTGCTGTGGCCGGCCCTCTGGCATTTTGAACATTGCGTGATTCTTGGTATGAATCTCTCTGGTTGCTGCAGTCTCTTGTTGAGTGATGCTGTGGTCGGCATTTCGCTGCCCTCCGATGTCACCACTGCCAGGGTTGTAGGTATCTTGGAGTAAGTGAGAAGCCGCTCCGCCTTCAAGACTCGGATGTGAAGATTCTCTTCACGTAGCTGCTTCAGGATTTCTTCATCTGTCAGCTCCACAATTGTTTTTGAGTCGGTGATTCCGACTCTGGTGTCTTTCTCCTCCTTCTTCTCTGCTGTCTTGATTCTTGACTGTGTTGGGCTGTCAATCTTCTCCCTCGTAGTAACTTCAGTGATAGCTGTAGTATCAGGCTCTTTGATGTAGCTAGCAGGTGGGCTCTCGACGTTCTTCTTCTTGTTGTCGACTCCCACGCTGCACATCTTGGCAACAGCGTGTTTCTTGTTGTTGGATTTTCCACGTGACATTTTCCCGCTGATCAGGCTTCTTGACAGAATAATGCGACTTGACTTGTTAGCGCTCGCAGTGCGAATGCATTACCCCGAACGGATGACAAACTGAATTCTTATATACAGATGGAGAAGCAGACATAGAGACAGTAAACCAGATCGATCGAACGACCGACCGACCGACCGACCGACTGACCGACTGACAGAGAGAAAGACAGACTGAGAAACAGACGGACAGTCGGATCGAGACCGCCTGCCAGCAGACATATAGACCGACCGCCCACTGACAGAGAGACAGAGAGACAGACAGTCCGAAAGACAGACAGACCGAAAGACAGAAAGAAGTAATATTGTTTTAAAACACACACACACACACACCTCAAAGTGTGATCTGAGCACCCCCTCAGATCTCTATCATGTCACTTATCATGGGTGATATCAACCTCTCCAACCTTGATGGATTAACTACCATAAGCGTCGTGGACTTATAGATGTATATGGGCACAGATTCAAAGATCGAATCGCAAGTCGCAAGGGTGGTGGACTCCGTTTTCGCTAAAAGATATATCTGCCTGGGACTTCACAAATCCATTTGATGTCTAAGCTTTAACTGTGGAAATATGTTTGTTACATGGTTCGGATGCTTCTATGCGAAATGGAGAAACGTTATACTGTCTTCAGACACAGTAGATTTAATTCAAAACAGTGTATTCCTTTAGTGAATTTACACACAGAAGTCACAAACAATATGTTGCACGATTTATTGCCTGACATATTTCACCATATCTCTTCATGTGAATGGCGCAGAGTTATCTATTATATGAAGCGGCCACCCCCTGGGCAACATCTGTGAGAGGCTGGCTAAACCAGGCGTGGGTAGCCGATTTGGTGTCAAACCAAGCGGTAACCAATGCCTACCCAGCATGTGAAGAGAGGATTCGGCAGACTGCGCGGAAGAAATCATTCCTGATTCAACGGGAAAAACGGCGTTTACCTGCAAAGCGTTGTGGAACGTAATGAGCACGGCAAGGCACGTAGAGCGCCCTGGTCATCCACTGCACCTGTAATCGTCTCCAGTCGTCTCGACTTGTCTTGCCACTGGACTCAGATGGACTCAGGCGAGAGAGTGAGGTCGACGAATTACGCAACCCTTCCTCACTTTAATCCAAGTCATCGCGCAAGTCATTCTTCATCCAACATCATATATCACCTTCAAGCCCTGTGGCGATGGGCGAGCGGCGAAGCGGCAGGCGTGGGTACGCTGGCAGCCGTAGTCGCAGACCTGGACACAGGCGGCTCAGGCCATATGATCGTCTTCTACTGACCGGAGCAGCAGTGGGTTTCGGCAGCCGCCTGAGTGACTGAGCAGCCCTCTATAGGAACACACTGCTCATCTCCATAGCATGAGGAAGGGGCTAGAAAAGGTGCCCTAAACATTGTCTACCTAACCAGCTAGCCGCGGTTGGTGGGTACCCTAACTGAGGTCGACATACAAAGAATGATAAAACAAGTAAAGCTAAAAGAGGAAACCATATTCCCTTAACAATTGGAAATTGGAATGTACGCACCCTACTTGACAGAGACGGCGCGTCGGGTCCAGAGAGACGAACAGCACTGATTGGGAGAGAGCTGGGCAGGTACAACATCCACATTGCAGCCTTGAGCGGGACACGACTTGCAGAAGAAGGCCAAATCTGTGAAATAGGTGCCGGCTACACATTTTTCTGGAGTGGGAGGAAAAGCGAGGAAAGACGCCAATCCGGTGTGGGATTTGCCATTAAGTCGGCTCTGGTCGGTAAATTAGCTGGATTTCCAATGGCTATAAACGACAGGCTCATGACCATTAAGTTGCCCCTGCTGAATGGAAGGAAGCATGCAACCATTGTGAGTGTCTACACACCAACCATGACCAGCGAAGATGATGTCAAGAACAAGTTCTATGAGGCCTTGCACAATCTATTAACATCTGTTCCCAAAGGAGACAAACTTAGACTCCTTGGGGATTTCAATGCCAAAGTAGGCACGGACACCACCTCTTGGAGTGGCATTATTGGAAAGCATGGAGTCGGAAATTGTAACAGCAATGGACTCCTCCTCCTTCAGACAAGTGCCGAACACGATCTCCTGATTACCAACACAATTTTCCGTCTCCCTATGAGAAATAGGACATCGTGGATGCACAAGTCGAGTCGAGTCGCTTACAAGTCGACAGGGTCGACTTCATCGCACCGGGTTTTATCCCATATGGCTCGGTCTCTTTCCGCAGCGCGGAAAGCGTCACACAAAGCACGAACTCCGTAGCTTTTAGCGAAGACCCACAGGAGTCTCCGAAAAATTTAACTAGTAAACCTTCGGTGCGGCCCGGAATCGAACCCACAACCTTCGGATCACAAGTCAAACGGCTTGACCACTTCGCCACAGAGATTCCCTGGAATCGTGGATGCACACTCGCTCGAAACACTGGCACTTCATTTACTATGTCATCGTCAGGAGAAGTGACAGACAAGACGTTCGAGTGACAAAATCCATATGTGGTGCCGAATGTTGGACAGACCATCGTCTCATTGTCTCGAAAATAAACATTCACATCAAACCACCACGGCGTCCTCAAGGGGTAAAAATGCAAAACAAAAACTAAATGTCACTCGCCTAAACAGCAAGAAAATGCAGCAGTCGTTTGAAAATATGCTGGAAGACCGCCTCAAGCACAATGCTGCTGCTAAACAGGATACAGAAACAGAATGGAGAGCCCTAAAGGACATAATTTACAACACTGCTATCGAAATCCTGGGTCCAACCCCCTGAAAGCATAAAGACTGGTTTGATGAAAATTCCGAAGACATCAACCAATTGCTGGCCGAGAAACATCTTCTCCTCAAGGCACATTTGAATGACACGAAGTCAACATATAAAAGATGCTTTCAAGAACATTCAGAGAGTAGTGCAGCAGAAACTTCGGCACATGCGGGACTCCTGGCTGAACAGCAAAGCTGATGAAATTCAAGGCTTTGCTGACAGACATGATATGAAAAACTTCTACATCTCACTGAAAGTGGTCTATGGTCCTACATCACCAGGCATAGCTCCCCTCCTCAGTGCAGATGGGAGAACATTGGTCACCGATAAGAAAGAAATCCTTCAACGCTGGGAAGAGCATTTCAGCAACATGTTAAATGCAACTTCCTTCTTCGATGATGAAACCATCAACTGTCTTCCTCAAGTTCCCACCAATGAGACACTTGATGACCTGCCAACCATAGTGGAAGTAAACAAAGCCATCCAGCAACTCTCTAGCGGCAAGACACCTGGTCCGGACTTCATCCCAGCAGAGATAAACAAGGCAGGTGGGCCGGTCCTAAAAGAGCAGCTTCACCAAGTCTTTACAAACATATGGGTGAACGAGACCATGCCACAAGATTTCAAGGACGCGTCAATAGTCCACCTTTACAAACGTAAAGGAAACCGCCAATCCTGTGACAACCACCGAGGCATCTCCTTGCTTTCAATTGCAGGGAAGATACTCGCCAGAATTCTTCTCAACCGCCTCACGGCCCATCTCCATCAAGGTCTTCTTCCTGAGAGTCAATGTGGCTTCAGAAAAGAACGTGGAACTGTTGACATGATTTTCGCTGCAAGGCAGCTGCAAGAGAAATGTCAGGAACAGAACTGCGAAATGTTCTCCCCTTTCATTGACCTTACCAAGGCTTTTGATGCAGTCAGCAGAGAAGGACTGTGGAAGATCATGGCAAAATATGGCTGTCCACGAAAGTTTGTCCAAATAGTGCCGCTATTTCATAATGGTATGCAGACAAGAGTACAGGAAAATGGTGAACTGTCTGAATCCTTTCCTGTCACCAATAAAGTGAAGCAAGGATGTGTCCTGGCACCAACACTGTTCAGCCTCATGTTTTCAGCCATGTTGATGAATGCCTTCGAGAACGACGACATTGGAATAGACATCAACTACCATATGGATGGAAAGTTATTCAATCTCAGAAGGCTGAAAGTTAAAACCAAAATTAACAGCGACACCGTCAGAGAGCTCCTGTTTGCTGATGATTGCGCTTTATACGCCAACTCAGAGGCGGACATGCAACATAATGTTACAGCTTTCTCACATGCCTATGCCAACTTTGGGCTCAATACCAACTTGGAGAATACTGTAGTTATGTACCAGCCAGCTCCAGGGAATAATCACACTGTGCCGAATATCAAAGTGAATGGTCATAGACTAAGTGTTGTGGACAAATTCACCTATCTTGGCAGCACTGTGTCACAAGCTGCCACAATTTATCACGAAGTGAATGCAAGAATCTCCAAAGCCAGTGTGGCCTTTCGCAGACTGTACAAGAATGTATGGGACAGAACTGAAATAAGCCTGCAAACAAAGCTAAAAGTCTACAAAGCAGTTGTATTATCCACACTGCTATATGCTTGTGAAACCTGGACTGTTTATCAGCGACACGCTAGGAAATTAAACCACTTCCACACAGTCTGCCTAAGGAAGCTACTGAAGATTAAATGGCAAGACAAGATCCCAGACACCGAAGTCCTAGAAAGAGCGTCCATGCCCAGTATCCACACAATACTGATGAAAAATCAGATTCGCTGGGCTGGTCACTTGACTCGCATGCCAGATCACAGGCTCCCTAAACGAATTTTTTTTTACAGCGAACTGAGTTGTGGTAAACACTCCCAAGGTGGCCAGAGGAAACGCTTTAAAGACACTCTGAAAATCTCTCTGAATCCTTTTGGAATTCATCATGACACCTGGGAGACTGCAACCAGAGACCGAAATTCGTGGCGTGTATCATTACACAAGGGTACAGTCATGTGTGAGGCAACCAGGACTGCAAGAGCTGTAAAGAAAAGGCAGGACAGAAAAACCACTGCAGGAAATCCTCCTCCAGAAACGTCAAGCATTCTTTGTACACATTGTCAAAGAACATTTCGAGCCAAAATAGGCCTTATCAGACATCTTAGAACCCATGGCTCCATACTTTCAACCCCACTGGATGAAATGAAGGTCATCATCATTCTTGATGGACAAACAACATTATATGAAGTGAATAGTTAAGGTGAAATAATTAAAACACAAAATCACAGGTATTGTTCGAATGTGGAACATCTGTTATTGCCAGAGTCCTACATGTGGTACCATTTTGCCAATGAGCGACCTGGCAGGGTTTTTATCGTGAGCTCTACATAGGCGGAGAGCGGGTTCATTTATTGTAGAGAGCGACTGCCGCTCTGGCTTACTTTCTGGATGATTCCGATGCCCAGGGGTTCTCACTTCCATCCCCATCATCCTGTCATCAACCATGTCTAGTTTCTTGCGTCGCAAGCTTTCTGTGTAGATCATCTTCGTCGTGTGCAGGATATATCTTTGTTATTCCTTCTTCTTTCGTTTGAGCACATAAATTCTTCTGGCTCAACCCTTGTCACTAATTACCTTTGCTTTCTCTCCTCACTCCAACGATGCCGAACGGAAAACAACTATTAAAGACACAACTCTAACAGCGTCTTCCACAATTTATGTTCATCTAAGCACATTATACAATGCAATCTCACCTGCAAATTTTCAACGGTTGACGACACTTATGAAATTCTAAACACATTAAAACGAGCGGCCTAATCTTTAGCCGTTGCTCTGTACAAATCTGACCATGTCCGTACTGGACAATGGCTGAACGTAGACTGACTCTTTTAGGACTCGCCTCGTGTCCACCCGACGCGAGTTCCCACGCTTTCACGCTTTGTGAAAAGTATCCACTTTTGACGTTTCAAGTGTCCAATTCATGAACACTGTCATAACCTTTAACCTATTCTAAATTGGGTTATGGCTTGACTATGTCATGACATAACTCAGGTCATGGCACTCACCCCCATGGACTTAATAAAAATGTGGAACACATTTTTCTCCTTTGTAAACTCTCCATGTACTTCTTTTAGAATGTATACATTTCCCTTTACAATTTTAATATTTACTCAACCTGAGTTGTCAATTCCTTGGTACTATACTTGGGCTATGATCTAAAAATCTGTGGACAAGATCTATTATTCTCTTGATTCCCTTTATAATCTCTAATTATTAATTATCTGTAAAGTAAGACTTATTCTCACTCTAGTGAATACTTTGGAACTTCAGTTAGTTCCACATATATGTGGAACTGCTGCTATATTGTACCAATTCGGCACTTTGTCGGTTGCTAGTGTTTCTAGTGGCTTTACTGAGTTAACCAATATTCGACTTCTTGTGTCAACCTTGCCCCTCAATTGCACCATTTCATATTAAATTTGCAAGGATTCTTATAAATGACATATATTATCATAATGTAACAAGGTCATCATAGGCATACTCTAATTCATCTCTGCAAACATAATATTTATACGCCCTGTAATTCTCTATTGACAGTGAATACACCATTTCCCCATCACAAAACTATCAACAACAAAAAAATTATTTTTGTCAGACACGCGCTTCCTAGGCCCTACTGGATGGCGTGAACCTCCAGTCTCCTTATTTCAGAGAACTGGAGCGTAACTTTCCCATGAGTTTCAAAACGTCCCCATGGAGTTCCTCACCCCTGTTTTTTTTTCAATACGGGCATCTACAACCCTTCCACGAGCCATTACGCCCTGGGTGGAGGTAGGTGTGGGTTATAGAATTATCTCACTTTCATTTAAGGGTCTTGATATGTGATTTGCCTATCCAACACATCAGTCGACTCGACGCGCTATCGAGAACAGATCACTATCGGATAACGCAGCCAGGAAGAAGGTAGAGGCGAGGAAGGCCGCTACGATTGCTGAGCCCATATATACGGGCAGCAGTCCGGAACCTACACCAGCTGAAACCGTCCCAGTTGATGAAGAAACCACCATTGAAGCTAGCAGCAGCCGATAAGTTCAAACCAGCACCAAGACGATGCAGCCTAATCTTCCTGTGACCTCCACACACGAGGAAACAACAACAACAAGCGAGGACTTCACCGGCAGAATACTGTTCAAGCAGACAAGCGTGGGAGAAGCTAAACTGTCGGCGCTACCAACAGACAAGATAATCAATCTGTTGGAAAACGAGCTGAGCAAGACACCTTAGGGAGTAGTGGTCTCCCTCAACAAAAATACAAAGACAACAGCACTGATCCAGAAGTTTTCACAAGCCGGAAAAACCGACATCAAGCTTCACCACGGCATCTTATTGGAAGCCAACCGACACAACATGATGAAACGATGGGTCATCAAACGAGTCAAGACCCATCTAACCAACGACCAGATTAGGGAGGTGCTGAAAAGGGAGAACCACAAACGCAAGATCACCAGTGCCCAGAGGATCATAGGAAAGAACAACAACCCCTCTAATGCCGTCGTAGTAAAATCAGAGGACCGATTGATCCCTCAGTACATCAGATGGGAAAAGAAAGACCAAGTACCAGAGTACTACATACCGAGAGTGCTGCAGTGCTCTAAGTGCCAGAAGTTTTGGCATACCCGTGACACTTGCAAGAGTGAGGTGGAGGTATGTAGATATTGCTCTAGATCCCATCCATACAATCAGTTCCAGCATGCAAAGAACGACTCGGACTTCAGGAGGCCTAACACCAACAGGAAATGCGCCAACTGCCTAGGCAACCATGGGGCCAAGTACCCCGGCTGCCCCTGCCACCAAAACAGCAAAGAACCCATGAAAATCGCCATCAAGTCTAACCTACCATATAAGGAGGCCTGGAGGCAGTACGAGGCGACCACCGACTCACCAAAAATGACAAAGTGCAACTGGAAGGCCAACTGAAGGACCTGAGAACACAGTTCAAAACCATGGAGGAAGGAAAAGTCAAGACTCAAGGAACACAAATAACAGCCGCTCAGCGCATCCTGGACGAAATGAAGCAAGTGCAGCAGAAGATAGAACAGGATGTCGCTGGAATGGGTGCTATACAGGCTGAGACTGAAGAAAGGCTATCAAGCAGGCAAGAGGGAAAACAAAAGAAGCAAGAAACACAGATAACGGCCGTACAGCCCATCCTCGACGAAATGAAGCAAGCGCAGCAGATTGAACAGAATGTCGCTCGAATGACTGTTATAAAGGCTGAGACTGAAGAACAGCTATCAAAAATACAAGAAGAGAAAAGAAAGACAGAAAGTATTCTACACTTTGCATTAGACCTGCAGAAAGCCTCACCAGAACCAGAAGATGAAAGAACTCAGACAGAAGCAGAAGAAACAGAGGAAGGACGATATCGCTCACCAGCAAGATCCGACTGGCGAAAACCGAAAAGAACCTAAGGAAACCCACGATGGGGTAATAGGAAGAACACCACGAGAGACGATAACTGGTAAAGCTCTGTGATGGAAACAGCACCACAAGTCGGGGTGGGACCACAATTACGCCAAGCCTCAACAAGTGCGCGACTCTGTCCAGACAGGAAAAACCTCATCAAGAAAGTAACGAACGCAGTCAACCCATCAGAAGCTGGGAAGCTGCCAACAAGCAGCCCAAAGTACGAAAGACAAACTACAAGCTACACAATAAACACTCATACATAGCCAAGTCGAAAACTCGAAGGCTGAAAAGGGGGGTACTCGTACGAGAAATTGATATTGGAATTGTATTTGCCTATTTTCTGTAGATAGACCTTGTTGTCATTCCTCTATGGCGTTGTTGACGCAGCTTAATATTCAATAGGTCAATCTGTCATCAGTAAAGTTTAGCCACTGTCACTTACTTTCCCGGGAGGAAAGTGGAATCAACAAGCACATCTTCAAGCTTATTATCTTTTGGAATTATTGACTGACTTCTGTCTACACTCCTCCCTTCTGTCTTCCCTTCCATATATCTATTCCTTTCTCTCTCTCTATTATTCCCTCAACACATACTCCGACAACAGTTCCTTTCAACGATTAATAAAATATTTATTAATAAAAACTATGTCTGGTGTATGTATGGGCTGTGTAAGCGTAGTTGATAGTGTATTCTATTGTTGGTGCAAGAATGAACTCGTAATGTCTAGCAGCGGTATCACATCTCGCCCAATCATTCTGCCAAACCACCGGACATCACATAAAACAGGACAGCTCTCACCCTGGATGTTCCGTATGCTTAATGTCTGATGGTAAATCCGTTATTGAACGAAACAAAACTGTTCACCACTGGATCACCGTAACGTAATAATATTCCAGTAAGTCTATGACTTCGCCCGAGTTTGTTTCATGAAATTAATTATCCATACCGAAAAAACTACATCACCACAGTTCTGCATATTGTCTCTAATGAGTAGCAATGTTTTGAACTGTCTATTGTTTCTAACTATGCGTACAAGACGTATGTAGTTTTATTTTGCTTTGCTTTCGGCAAACTTATCTTTCTTTTTCCATTATTACTTTGGTTATCTGGATGTTCTTTTCTTATTTTTCAAAGTTCCTTTAAAGGTATGTTTATTTCGTATTAGACCTTGTCTAGGTTATTCCTTGGTTTATTGAGGTATTTGCTTTCCCCACAAATGAAATGCCTTGAGTTTATCCACAAAGCTTTTCCTGTACACAAGACGTATGTGTCTTTCTTCTCTGATATATCTGGATGGGAATTGGAACCTGTGAGAAGTATAACATATCAAGTGATAGGCGTCTGCCACTTAATACCACTTATGCAAGTGTCCTTCTCCAGCCGTAATGACAAGGCTTCCGAAGTAAACACCAACATAATACATATGAATTCACCAAAGTCTAAACTATACACTAATAGAAAGCAATGGTAAACGCTATGCACACACATCTATTTCCCTATGCTAAACTTATTACGCTAAGGTTATAATAACTTATATATTCACTTATCTTCCCGGAATCGAAATTAATAATTAAGCACATCGGCACTAATATCCCATTGCTTTAACAATACGGGACTATAATTTCTTTTCCACATGGGAGTAATAGATATCTCTGTCCAGTTTGGAACACACACTAATCAAGAGAACCCAATTTCTACTATTTATAACGAGTGGCCCATCCTCCGTTAGTGTGTTATGTTCATACCTCAACACTCGTCGCTTGACGTATCGTGCCCATCAAAAGTCGTTAAAATCACGTAGTGACTATTTGCTCGTTTCATCCGTGGTTACGCTGTTCCCCTGAGTTCCCTCGTTCATCGCTCGTCGCACTTCAAAGAGATCTAGTCTTTGATCACCGTCTCCCGGTGTTTGTCCGGTGTCGAAGTTTCCCCCGGCGTTCTGTCCGTTCGTTTTCCCGTTGACAGAGCTGGTCAATGACTCCTTACACGGTATCCTATTTTTATATTCGGTCACTCACCTTCCATTTATCCTTCTCTCAGATTGAACGACTCGATTGTTAACCCTCCTCCTTCATTGTATTTTGATATGTAAGTTATCAAGGAATCACTAAACTGCAGTTTTTCCGTGACAGTCACTTTAGTAACTTTTTTCAAAATTGATTTTTAATTATATAATCTGCATTGTTGGATATCTCTTGAAAAAACAAATCCAAGGATACCGTATTCAAGTCTGTAGATCAATTTTAAGCCGAGATATCAATGCTTGTGTGTCAGTTTATCAATTAATATAACTTATATAGAAGAAAAACGATTTTGACCTTTCACTTTTTGTGACCTTACCGACACACTCACACAACTATCGGGTGTACTGTCGCCAAGGGAGATTAACACTGCGGCCTGTCTAACTCAAGGACAAATAATTCTGCCAGTTTATATACACACACACACACACACACACACACACACACACACACACACACACACACACACACACACACACACTGAGTTATATTCATCTCCACGCCATCCTGTAATGACAACAGACTGCGCGAGTCTTGTCAGCCAGCGTAGAATGGCGTAGATAGATGCATTTTGACAAAAGCTTTCCGTTGGAAAGATGAACAATTATCAATGATCTTGTCCGTTTAGAGTGGTGAAATAATGGGTGTTGAATGTAAACATGCATTAATTATCATTGTAGTCGCTCATAATATTCCATAACAATATTAAATGTTCGTAGCTGGAGTATGACAAGAAAAACTGCCATCTCTCGCCATTGAAATACTAGTAAATACTAAATTACAGCATGCAATCTTCATAAGTTCAGTATGACATTGATTGCCAACTTAAATGGTCGGAAATTACAAACTAGACATAAAAATGATGTTAAATTTAATAATCCATAGTATAACAATGTAATAAGTCTCATAAAACGGTATTTACGGGTTTACTTACCGCTTAGAATAGACAGCCTGATTCTCCGGTATAACAAGGATTCCCGACTTGCCAGAAATGCAGAACGCAAAACGGAGTGGGGAAATCTATATCAAATAATCAGTGTCTGTTTTAACCCGATCTTGAAATAATCGTAGAATTTAACACCATGAGCACGCTTACCGTCCCCATATGGGAGACACAAAAACAAATAACCGAACGTAACCGCAAGAAAAATTCCAGTAAAATACGGCAAAATGAACCGCAGATCCTAGTAAAGTTCAAACCCTGTATGTCTTGCTCACTGCTTTCCGACTTCAGCGTCACTATCATTGTCAAATCAGTAACTGCATTCATTATCGCTTTCCTACTGAGTGTATTCGTCTTCTTGTTTTATACCTGTTATGACTTTAATAATACTTCCAATATTTACTAGGTATTCAACCACTCTAACAATAAATTAATTAATTCCAGAAATAATAAATGACAATAAAAAACCTTTCACTTAAATTAAACAATCAAAATATTCATCAATAGATATCAAATAATAATAATAACAGGAAAGTACTGCCATAACTATGATGCTGAAATTGAGGCAATCAAGATAGCCACAGAGAAATTACAAAATACCAGCCATGGTACACAACCTGTGGTGATATTGACAGATGCAAAATCCGTAATAGAGGCGCTCCTGTCTGGGAAATTGCCAGTTCTGAGGACACTACTATCTGAACTTAGCAGTCAGCGTAAGATCACCATACAGTGGATATCATCCCACTGTGGAGTCCCCGGAAACGACAGAGCTGATAGATTGGCTAAGGAAGGAGCAAAAGAAGAACAACCTGATGTGCTTATTACATACCACCAAAAGAAAAGAATGATCAAATCAGTCAGAAGGCCACCAAACCTTACTCAAGACGACTACCACGTTATGGACAGACCAGAACAGGTCATGCTTCTGCGGCTCAGAACAGGACACAATAGATTACGCAACCACATGTATACAAAATTCAAGATTGGTGACTCAGCCATGTGCACATGTGGTTTGGCGTCGCAGACAGCAGAGCACATACTCCAGAATTGCCCAAACTACAACATATCCAGGCGAACCTTCTGGCCTAGAGAGACAACAGTGGAAGATAAACTCTATGGACCGCTGAATGAACTAAAAAAGACTGTTAGATTCATACAAGAGACAACATTGCAGTTATAAGCATATTTCAGGCGAACGAAAGAAGAAGAAGAAGAAGAAGAAGAAGAAGAAGAAGAAGAAGAAGAAGAAGAATAATCAACATTACTAAATTATTCCTAATTTATAAATCAATAGTTCAATCTATCTAGTTAATCAATAAAGATCATAAAATCAATAAATAATATTAATAATAATAATTAATAATAATAAATAGATAAAATCAATAATCAATAAATCAATTCTAAAATATTCTTTTTCTTCTCATCTCATCTCATCTCATCATGTTCCTCTTGTACCTTGCGGTGTCGAGGTGAAGTATAAACTTCGTGCGAGTGCCCGGTTATGGGCTTCGTATATCGACATTCCCATGGATTCTGTTATTCCCTCCGTCCAACGTTTACGTGGTCGGCCTTTTCATCTGTTTCCATCTGGTCTGTACATCATTGCTTGTTGTGGCATGCTGTTGACTGGTAGCCTACTTGCATGGCCAAACCATTTGACTTGCTGCTTTCTAATAAAATCTAGAGCAGCTTTAACCCCCACTTTAGTCCTGATTTCTTCATTTCTGATCTTATCTCTTCTTGATACGTTGAGTATTCTTCTCAGGAACCTCATTTCTGTTGTTGTGATTTTTCTTTTCTCTTTTTCTTTCATTGTCCAGGTTTGGCATTGGTAGCACAGAGTTGGTAGGAAGATTGTGTTGTAAAGTGCTTTCTTAGTAGTTATTGATACATGTTTGTTCTTTAGTATTGGTGCCATTTGTCCAATGAGTTGATTTGCCTTATTGCACCTATTTTCGATCTCGTCTTCTGATCTGCCATTTGATGATATTATACTTCCTAGGTACTTGAAGCTCTTTACTTGTTTCAAGGGATGTTCGTTTAGGTGAAGTGTTCCTGTTTGTTCTTCTTTAGTTATAGTCATTACCTCTGTTTTGCTTGTGCTCATTTTCATGTTATGTTCCCTACACATTTCGTTTAGACTATTCATGTGGTCTTGTAATTCAGCTTCTGAGTTTGCTATTAGTGCTTGGTCGTCCGCAAACAGGAGTTCTCTAATGGTTAGATTTGCAGATGGTTCTTCTTCTGTGTTCTCGTCATGCGGTATTCTTGCTGTCTCTGCTTGGCTGGTTTCTTTACATATGTTGTCTATATATGTTATGAACAAGAGAGGGGACAGGACACAACCTTGTCGTACTCCAGATCTTATGGTGAAGGGTTCTGAGTGTTCTCCAGTTGCTCTCACTATGCATTCACTGTTGTTGTATAAACTTCTACATAGGTTTGTTAGATGTGTACTCACTCCATATTGTTTAAGGATTTCCCACAGCTTGTTTCTATCTACCCTATCAAATGCCTTTTCTTGGTCGACAAAGGCTAAGTAGAGTGTTTCATTGAATTCAATTGATTTTTCTATAAGTTGTCTAAGAGCAAAAATAGCGTCTGTGCATCCTTTGTTTTTCCTAAATCCAAGCTGCGTTTCGCTTAGCTGGGGTTCTAAAGTAGTTCGTAATCTTTTTTCAAGAATTTTGCAAAATATTTTCCCAGTATGACTCAACTGTGAAATGCCTCTGTATTGTGTGCAATCTCTTTTGCTGCCTTTGTTTTTCCAAATTGGAATAATTATGGCGTTTCCCCAGTCTCGTGGTGTCTGTTGTTCTACCCAAACAGCGTTGAATAGTCTATGTAGCCAAGCTGTTCCTACTTCCCTTGCTGCTTTAATTAGTTCATTTGGTATTTCATCCTGTCCTGGTGATTTGTTTAATGGGGCTAATCTGATGGCTTCTATAATTTCTTCTCTTAGTATGTCTGGTTCTAGTTCCTCGGTGACATCTGTGTAGGTCTTTTGAATTCCTGTGACATCTGATGGGATGTTGAGAAGTTGTTCGAAATACTGCTTCCATCTTATTAGGATCTGTTTTTGTTCACTTATTGGTTCTCCATTTTCGCTGTTAATTATTTCAGTTGGGTCAAAGGGTTCTCCTCTGGTTCGCATTCCCCCCCCCCCAATAATTCAAAATATTCATTGCTCAATATTAATAGTAATGATGTAATAATAATACTAAATTAAATAAATTTTCTTAATATTAATTACTAATCCGTCTCCATATAAGCATGTAATAATACTCATTTAGTATTGTAGCAACCTTTCTCATAACCGCCCATTCTCCTTTCGGACGAAAGCTCAAACTTATACATACATTGTGCCTTTATTTATCCAACATAACTGCCACCAACATTAATGCACTTACCGCATGGTTTTATAAATCCTCCCAAACTCGCTGCATAGAACTGCGTGCTTTGTTGTCTAAACTATGTGTTCACTTTACATTCAACTTCGTCGTCATTCGCGATATGTCTACCGCCAAGTTGAGTTTTCGGTGTATATGCTGACAAATGTTTGTCCCGTAACGCGGTGCGAGTAGTTAAGTTTGGCGCGCAGCCACGTATTTTTTTGGACGCGGCTGGCGGCTGATAGTTTTATGAAGGTGATTTGGGAAAATTGCCGAGTGGGGAAATTTTTTTTTGGCGGTGGCTGCCTGGTCTGGTGGGAACGAAAATCTGTGAAAGTAATTAAGGTAGCGGGCGTAAAAGTATTTGGTTGGTGGGTTGTTTCTGTAAAAGTAATTAGTGTGAGTACGGCTGAAGGGTGTGAAGGGGAAACGTTATATATATTGGTTACAAACCGTAGGGTATATGAATATGGCGAGGGAAAGATAAACTGCCAAGGGCGTGATGGGTCGTGGTTATACTCGACGAACCATGGGTAGAGGTGTAGATGGTTACTGAACAAAAGAGGGTTGTTAGAGTCTGACACAGTAAAACAGAGAGACAAAATTAAAAACAAAAAAGTAATATTTTCAAGTTTTTTTTTTTATTGGTATACATCAAACTACATTTAAAAATGGTTTACGACCCAAAGGGGATCAGAGGGTTATTGTAGAAAGATGCCTGGTCCTGTATGAAATCTTATAAAGTTGTAATGGATATGGTGTATGGTAAGGGGTGGGTAGCAGTTATTAGTGGTCAAGTAGGAGTGGTCGATATAGGGGTGGTCATAAATGTAATAAGATAAGAGGTGTAGAGGGTCACTATCAACTGAAGAAAAGTAAAGAGGGTTGATTATCATTAGGTGATAAGAAGTGTAGAGGATCAGTATAATCTGAAAAAGTAAAGATAGGAGTCTGGGACTCAAACCATTGTTAGACTATTGATGAGGATCAAGAAGTGGTCGCGTTTTGTGAGTCTAGGAGTCGATCAGGTGTTAGACCAACAACTATTGGTGATGATCAAAGGTTGGTCACACACTGGTCAAGCAGTTGTCAAGCAATGGTCAAGTGAGGAAATTTTAAGGAAAGTGATAGTAATGATATGGTGATGATTAAAGGGTGGTAAATTAGTGGTCAACAAGTGGTCAAACAGTGGTCAAGCAGTGATTAAGTGGTCAACTGAAAAAATTTTAGCGGAAAGTAGGTGTAGCGACATGGTGATGCTTAAAGGGTGGTAAATTAGTGGTCAAGTAGTGGTCAAGCAGTGGTCAAGTAGTGGTCAAGTGGTTGAGTGACCACTTAAATTGTAAATTACGATGTGCCTAAGATTATGGTAGTAATTAAAGTGATCGATGACGTGGTCAAGCAGTGGTCAAGTAGTCGAGTGACCACTTAAATTGTAGAGGACGATGTGCCTAAGATTATTGTAGTGGTTAAAGTGATCGATGACGTGGTCAAGCAGTGGTCAAGCAGTGGTCAAGTAGTCGAGTGACCACTTAAATTGTAGGGGAAAGTACGTATAGTGCAATGGTGGTGGGTAAAGTGAGGAGGAATCAGTAGTAGTGATAATAGTACTACCAATATTAGCGACAAGAATATTAGCTGGTGCGTTGTTAGAGATACAAGTCTCTTTTTTGTGGGGTGTGTAAAAATCATACAAAGAGGGTCATACAAACACAAAGACAACCATACACAGACAACCCATACCATTAATACTGTCACATCAACAGATATACACATGTGCAGAGACAGCACAGACACACTCGTACCATTACTACTGTCATCACAAGTACACACAGACACACCCATACACACTTGATACACTTGTACATACAGACCTACAAGCACACAAAAACAAAGACACACCCAAACCATTACTACTGGTACCATAACCAGTACAGATACACTCACCCATAAACAAATCGTGTCCCCATAAAACTAAACTATACAAACCACATACCCCCTTTTGGTAAAGAACGCGGATGTCCAAGAAGCCCCTACGTCATCACCGCCATATGCAAAAGTCTTTAAGTGGTAGTATGAGTCATCGGTTTGTAGGGAAGCAGGCGGGCGGCGTGAGAATAGCTTGTCTAACTGCCACGTCAGCTATGTCGTGTGCAGACCCAGTGTATAAAATAGACGGCGTCTCTTGTGAGCTACACCAGTTCGTGGTACACCAGTTCACGGGGTGACTTGGGTAGCTACACCAGTGAAACTTGGTGTGAGCATTGTTCGTGTAGTAAGCAGATATTGTTCACGTACTGACTTGGGTATCTACAGAGACATTTGTGCTTCAGGCTGGTGTGAGCATTGTTCGTGTAGTAAGCAGATATTGTTCACGTACTGACTTGGGTAGCTACAGCAGTGAAACATGTTGGTGTGAACAGTGTTCGTGTAGTAACCAGTTAGTGTTCACGTACTGACTTGGCTAGCTACAGCGGTGAAACTTGGTGTGAGCCTTATTCGTTTCGTCGGCATCTGGTAAAACAGTGAAACATATATTGTATATATCAGAACTTTTTTGTGGTTGTAAGAAAGTGAAAGTGTGACTTATGACCAGTTTATCAATATGGCCACCAGATCTACTTTCACGTGCTCAGTGTGCGACAAAAACTTCCGTGATAAATATAACCTAAATCGCCATACTCGGACCATTAACGAGGGGAAAGACCAAACATATCCCTGTCAGTTATGTGGTAAGGTGTATAATACGAAGACTGGACTACAAAACCATAAACGAATACATCATCAACCGTATATTGATACATCAATTACTTCACCTACCTCTACAACGGCGACGATAGCACCAATATCATCATCACACCAGCTGAACACACCACCTGAATATGGTCAAAAGCCTCGTAGTCTAATGCAAGTACCAGACTGCTACCGATGCTCAGTATGCGACAAACCCTATTGTGATAAGTATACCCTTAAGCGTCACATTCGAACCATTCACACTGAGAAGCACCTGAAATACATCTGTCAGTTATGTGATAAGGTGTATAATATGAAAGATGGCCTACAAAAACACAAACGAATACAGCATCACCGGTCTATGGATACATCAATTACTTCACCTACCTCTTCAACAGCAGAGACGACACCACCTACAACCCCGACGACACCACCAACTGAAACCATCATAATTAACAGTCAAATACAAGCAGACGAGAATATTCTTGAACAAATGGTAGAAGACGAAGCGACCATCTTAGCAGCCGGGGAACCTGAGACACTACACATCCTTCCATCGGATATTCAACAAACATATAGAGAAAATTGGGAAGCTATCAGGACACATCACAAGATTAACAAGTATTTATCGACATACACCTTCTTTATTAGCCCGGAGATACAAAAGCCTAACAACTGGACAGATACGTTGTATAATATTTTCAATGCTCAAATTAGTCGCTTTAAGATAAATTTTAGCTTTCATCTAGCGTTACGACATAGAGGAACACAAGATCTTAGATTCTATCATGCATCATTTAACAATTCTTCTGTTTTAGAAATTCCAGCGCTAATCAATAACAGACACGACTTTGACGCCTTCCTTACATCAGTACACGAACATGACATTCATTCCTACGCCATGCAACAACGTACAGACACCAAATATACACTAGAGACAGTAGCTGGCATATGCTTTTACCTCTTTCATATGCCCGAGTTCCCGATAGTTTGATGTCTAGGTGACATATCATCCCCCAACTACATTGTTTTATATTTTTGTCACTAACTATGTATGTCATTGATGTTTTCTTATATCACTAACCTATTTTCATGAATAACACACATATTTTGGTGATTAAATATTGAAACCAAGATTTTTGTTGATTTTCTTTAGTGGTTTTGTTTTCATGACGTTGTCTTGTCCCGAGAGACATCAACACTGACAGACAATGAATCAAAGACACATACTGAAATGTATTCAACTGATGCTTGCAACCAAGTATAGAAATTACGCCATCCACCTCCCAGTATCCAACGATGTAGCTTATCAGTCATATACATGCCTACAGATGTAGCGAAGCTTTCCTCCAGGTCCTGGACATTCACGTCTGTGTTGTAAGAATTATTAACCAGATGCTTACCCAGACGCATACCAAGTGTAAAAACCATCATTATTCTCCCATAGTTGATGACGTTATCGGCAAAGACTTCGTCAGCGATTGAAACAAAGACCGGAAAAACGTGTTCGGGGTTGATACAGTGTTCTAGTCTCGTGAATAACACATCATGTTGGTTGGTTATCTGACGTACTAAGCGACACAACCTCGAGTTATTGGTCTTTGTGGGCTTGTAGGAACTAATAATAGTCAACGCCATACTCACCACCTCGGTGTGAACTTGTGTCAAGTCGACCATTGGTTCCATCATTATTATAACGATAGCTACCAGAGACCCACTGGCGTGCAGTTGGTGGTCAAATGGTCTAATATTATCACCCGATGCGATTATAAACACCAATGCGACTAGGTAATTGGTTATTAATACTCATGGATCCTAGGTGGAAACATCCTTTTACGGCCTTGATTGCGGGCACAACGGGGAGTGGCAAAACCGTCTTTGTCCAACGGTTCTTGGCCTATCTACCAGCCATGGTAGACCCCCTTCCAGAGGAATTTTTATGGTGCTATGGGGAATGGCAACCCATCTACGAAACTATGAAGGGTGTTCAATTTAATGAAGGTCTGCCGGATGTGGAAAATGGACAGGGGATAGACGGCGGTTAGTAGTCATAGATGATCTAATGTCTGAGACAGATGACAGAGTGACTAAATTATTTACTAAAGGCAGTCATCATCGCAACCTCAGTGTTATGTATATAGTACAGAACCTATTTGGTAAGAATAAAGAACAAAGAACTATCAGTCTGAATTCGCACTACCTAGTGGTGTTTAAGAATCCTCGAGATGGGTCTCAGATTACCAATCTGGCCAAACAGATGTATCCAGTACGTGTGTCATATGTTCAAGAGAGTTTTAAAGACGCGACATCGGCTCCACACGGGTATTTGTTATTTGACCTGCGACAGGAAACACCGGATCAGCTCCGCTTACGAAGTCATATATTTCCCGACCAGCATCAAGTCGTCTACGTCCCCAAATAACATGTCTAACCGACTTAAACGTAACGAGGGTATGCTACGTTTCTTGGGTCAGACCAACCCAGCCACTGTGAAGGCAGTAATGAAATCAGCTTCCCCAGATCTCGTCCAATCAATTTGCGAGTGCTGTCACAACGTTTTAAAAGGTAATGTTCCCCTGACACCAGCTCAGAAGACGCGTCTGCAACGACACAAAGACAGTCTGAGAGCACTCACTCAGAAATTATCGCTCAAGAATAGGAAAGAGATTATACAACAAGGTGGTTTCATAGGCGCCTTACTAGGCCCCATACTAAATGTGACGAAAAGCGTGGTGGGTTTGTAATGGCCAAGAAGATGATCTTGATCGATCCCCGGTTGCTAGAAAAACCCTATGTACCACCCGACACACTAAATGATAGTCTACAGGATTTGGATCGTCAGATGCAACAAGTCCTGGAAACAGAAGATCTACCACCTCGTGACAAGGCCAGAGCGTATCAGCAAACACTACAGAGGTATCTGAATCAACTCGAACAGTACAGACACAAGCCTCTGGGACTAGTAGATATCAAGGAACAAAAACCTGAAGTCACCAGTGTACCGACACCAGTAGCCGAGACACCTCTTCAACCAACACCTCTTTAACCAACACCTATTCAACCGGCCCAAGTAGTCGAGCCCAAAACAGTCGAGACCACACCACATTACAAACTCAGGCGAAGCAAGAAGAAGACTAGGATACCTACCCCCAAGTGGCAAAAATGGCCGCCCAATTAAGAAAGTATTACTATGATCCTAAGAAACCGGGAGCCTATGGTGGAACAGCCGCCTTAAAAAGAAATACTAACCTGAAGAAAATAGATAAATGGTTATGTCATCAGGATACCTACACGTTACATAAACCATCCGTCGCCGCTTCCAGAGACGTCAGACCATAACCGGTGGTATAAATCACCAATTTCAAGCCGACTTGATAGATATGAGACTATTACAAAGATACAACGATGGGATGTCGTACCTAGTGACTTGTATCGATGTGTTTAGTAAATATGCTTGGGCCTTCCCGATCCAGAAGAAAACAGGGAAAGCTCTGGTGGTGGCTATGAGTAAAATCTTTGGTGATAACCAACCGATAAATTTTCAGAGCGATAAAGGTTCGGAATTCGTTAATCGGGCCTTCTTAAAATTTCTGAAAGATCGAGGTGTGCACCTCTTTACCACCGAGAATGAAGATGTGAAGGCAGCGATAGTGGAAAGATTCAATCGAACCCTGAAAGAAAAAATGTGGCGTTATTTCAGCAAGACCAATACACTGCGCTACGTCGATGTGATAGATAAATTGATCCAGAACTACAATGGTTCGTATCACAGAAGTATTCGCATGGCCCCTGTGCAAGTCAACTATAGTAATCAAGAAGAGGTGTGGAATAACTTGTATAAGCCGACATACGTATCGAAAAAAGTGTATTTTACACCTGGGGATCGAGTCAGACTGGCTGACCCCAACAACCTTTTAAAAAAGGGTATATGCCCTCGTGGACAGAAGAATTGTTTACCGTCAGTCGCATAAACCAGACCAGTCCAGTGACCTATGTGGTAAAAGACGATTCGGTACAGGAACTACAGGGCTCGTTCTACAGAGAAGAAATACAACTAGTTGGAGACAAGCAAGTGTATCGTATCGAAACAATCTTACAAGAAAGACCCACGAGAGGTGGTGGGAAAGAGTATTTAGTGAAGTGGTTTGGTTATCCCAATTCATTCAATAGTTGGATAGCTGACACGCAACTAGCTAGTTATGGAGAGTAGTGGTGTGATTGAAGATAGGGTGGAAACTATTGTGGTGCGCCCACAACCGACAGAGGGGGAAAGAAGATCGATCTGGTCATTCTTTGGACAACGTGTACCGAGGCCAGAGATTGTATTTCTGTGTCAAATGGTGGTTATATATGCCGTAATTGCCATGTCGTTGTTCAATCTGAGTCAAGGCAGCGCAGACGCACCAGAAGGCAAGTTGTGGGTAGCTCTAATGAGAAGTTGTTTGGGCTATATTCTACCTAATCCTAAATTAGAAAAACGATGAGTTTCTACGTGATTTTACCGAGTAATGCTGGACCAAAGGTACTTTCCAACAACCAAGCAGGTCACTTTTTTGTCAAGTTGCCGCAGACCATTGATGTAACGACCCAATACGAAGTGGGCCTGGTCGAGATTCAGTTCCCCAATTCGTATTTTAATGGGGTGCAGGGGGAATTTGGTTCCAATACTTTCCACCTAAAGGTAGTGGTATGGAACCTATAACCCTTGTATGTCCACCGGGTCCGTTCAGCAGCCCTGAATCTTTCATCGAGGAATTAAATAAGTTGTGTGTAGAAACCCAACTAGACGAGAAAGTAAACATCAAATTCGTGCTAGGTACACCTTGGAAAAAAGTCGGGATGAAAATATTTGAAAAAGGCGCCCAGGCTAAAGTTAGTGACAGATTGAAGAATATGTTGGGTGTTCCAAGCTCGACTCTATCAGACGATAATGTCTTATTATACGGTAATATAGAATTAGAGATGGATAGCGAAGTTAAAAATATCTATGTCTATTCCGATCCCGTAGCCGCGAGACCAGTTGGAGACGTCATGGTTCCTTTACTAAGGACTGTTCGTATATTGGACCGACTGTCACCTTCAGTGTTTCGTCTTTATGATAAGCCACATTATGTACCATTAAGTCGATTATCCTTCGACGCGGTGGAAATACTTTTAACTGACGATACGGGTAAAACACTCTAATTCAAGGATGGGACTTCAGTGCTAACTTTACATTTTCGAATCAGGAAACATTCAGACCTCGAATAGACTAAGATGAGTTTTTACGTGACACTGACGAGTAATGCACCGTTACAAATATACCCCCAAAATAACGCCCGACATTTCTTTGTCAAGCTGCCACAAACTATTGAGCTCACCTCCCAGTACGAAGTTGGTTTGGTTGATATTCAGTTTCCCAACACCTATTTTAATATTTTGAAAGATGAGGTGGGATAAAGTACTTTCCACCTCCAGACCTAAATGAACCACCGATGACGACTACGCTGACGCCTGGTCTGTACAAATCAACAGAAAAATTCATTGTTGAATGAATAGATTGCTTATCGAGGCTGAGAGATTTATCAATGAACGGCAATGGCTGCGTCTCGATGATGCCTTGCAAGAACATAACCGAATGATGTTCTCTTATAACGATATTTCGAATAAGGCTCGTTTCCAATTATATGAACAGGGGGCTGAAGTTAGACTTAGTGACAAGTTGGCAGAAATTTTACAATTTCCCTCGACACATGTCACCGAGACTGAACCCAGTCTGTCTGGTGTGGGTGAAGTAGATTTAGACCAGGGCACAAAAAATGTCTTCGTCTATTCCGATATTGTCACCTCGCGGGTGGTTGGTAATGTGATGGTACCATTATTGAGGACACTACCTGTTCTAGACAGATCTACCAGCTCGGTATTTAGGATGTATGACAAACCACATTACGAACCCCTCAGTCGATTTTCATTTGACACGATTGAACTTCTTATAACCGACGAGCAGGGGAAACCTATCCCATTTACAGGCTGAACTTCAGTAGTGACGTTACATTTTCGAACAACCAAACTGTTTGATCTGGGCTAATCATGGTTAGGCACGTGCCAATCCAACGCAACCCCAAACTGTACGAGGATTATTTCTGCAATCAAGCTGGAAGTGGTCTCCCTGTTTTTTTGGGTGGTCGAAGTCAGCGAGGTCATGGAATTGGTAGTTTCTTTAGTGGTCTTGGTCGCACAATTCTTCCTTGGTTGAAGACTGGTGGCAAAGCCCTATTGAGAAAAGGACTGGGGACGGGTTTGCAAGTGGCTCAAGAGGCCTTAGCTGGTAGAAATGTTGGTAAGTCCTTTAAATAACACGCCAGAGACGCTGGTCAACGACTACTACAAGGCGCTGCTCAACACATCAGCCAATCAGGTAGTGGAGTTAGGAAACGAAAACGAGCCGCCCCGCCAGGTCAGCCCAGTAAAAGAATAAAACCAACAGTCAGAAAGCCATCGAGTCATAAGACACATCACCACCAAGCGGGACATTCGGATATTTTCTCATAATGGCGTTAATTCATCCCAAGTCGTGCGAGTGTCTGCATTCTGGTCTGGATCTGTTTAGTGTGCCTCCCACCCAGACAGCCGTGGAAGAGGGACAGTTTGTGGAGATTCATCCGTTGGCTACGTTAGCTTATGGGGCACCCATCGAATTCACCATTTCTGGTGTCGGTGAAGATTACATTGATTTGTTTAATACTTTTCTTCACGTGAGAGCCAAAGTTACACTGCCCAATGGCGACGACCTACCAAACACAGCCGTAGTCGGTCCTATAAATTATTATTTGCATAGTTTGTTTTCTCAAGTAGACGTGTCCCTGAACGACACTCTTATTTCACCGAGTGAAAATTCGTATCCGTACCGGGCCTACTTGGAAGCTCTTCTGAATTATGGTGAAGAGGCCAAAATAAGTCATCTGACGTCAGCTCTATACTATCAAGATACTCCTTTGCACATGACAGACACAAAGGGTGATAAAAATACAGGTCTAGCCAAAAGAAGATCTTTAGCCAGCTATAGTGTGCCTCTGGATATGATGGGGCGCCTACATTCCGACATTTTCAATTACGACAGGTACATGTTGAATGGTGTCGATATTAAAATCAAACTAACCCCATCAAAATCCGTCTTTAATTTGATTGCCACGGATGTAAATGGTGGGTACAAAAGTGTCATTACTTATGCCGCCCTCTTGGTGAGGAAAGCTAAGTTAAATCCAGCTATCTCTCTGGCCCATGAAAAAGCCTTATTGAGATCCAATGCCAAGTATCCTTTTAAATGAGTGGTGGTAAAGACCTTTTCTATCCCTAAAGGTATGTTTTCCCGCACACAAGATAACCTTTTCCTCAGCCAGACACCGACTCGGGTGGTGATCGGTTTAGTGAATGCTTCGTGTTTTAATGGCGAGCTGAATACGAACCCCTTCGTATTCAATCATTATCAGTTAAACTATTTGAGTCTAATGGTAGATGGGCGTAGTGTCACAGGCAAATCCTTAACCATGAATTATACCACGAGTAAGTACATGCCAGCTTTCCATGGTACCAATTTGGCCCTCGGTCTGATCGGTAAGGATGTCGGGAATGGTATAAATTATGAAAGTTTTAGTCAAGGGTATTGTTTATATGGTTTTGATCTGACTCCCAGTATATTAGACGGAGAACAGTTTGAATTGGCGAAATCTGGTCCACTGTCAGTAGAACTAAACTTTGACGTTATAACGACTGCACCTCTACAAGTCGTCGTATACGCCGAACTCGACTCGGTCCTAGAAGTTTCCAAGACGAGACAAGTGCTAACAGATTACATAGCATAGTGGATACCCAACAACTAAGACAATTACTCATGTCTGATCTGGTGGTTCGACGCCTTCCACTAGTCAACGTGTGCGCTAGAAATCATTTGCCTAGACACATTGATAGAACACAGCCAGCTGCTTTGATCGTCAATACTGACACCAGTGCTTACTCTGGGTCACATTGGATCGCCCTATATTTTAATGGTCTAGGTCAGTTTGAATATTTCGATTCGTTTGGCTTGCCACCATTACACACCGACATTATCGGTTTTATACAACGAAACTCGGACAGATCACCAGTGTACAATACATGTATGCTACAAGACATGAATAACAGTACTTGTGGTCTGTATGCGTTGTATTTCTTATTGATGAAATGTCGCGGCTCGAGCATGGCACGTATCCTACAACCCTTTGGACACAGACAACACGTGAACGATCGTCTCGTGTTTCGATTGGTTACTCCGTGGTTAAAAAAGACAAGTCCAGAACTGTTTACAACTAGATAACTTCATCGTTATAAACTGAGACGACCACTCGTCTTTTTGTGTCTACAACGATCAAGATGTCTACACCCAAGTGGTTATTCATAGCAAGACCTGTTGATATGCCCAGAAAACTAGACAACAGTTTGAAAGCGGTGACAGTTTCTCAAGACACAGGAACAACGACACTCCATCTATATCAATCTACCGTCAGTCAAGACAAGCCTCTGAAAGTCCAGATATCTTTCTACAATAATTAAGTCCCTCTGCTCCCTTTGTGTCTACAACGATCAAGATGTCTACACCCAAGTGGTTATTCATGTCAAGACCTGTCCAGCTTTAAATGTTGTATACCAAAAAAAGCCATTTGAAAATGTTATTATTTGGTTTTAATTTTGTTTCTCTATTTTATTATGTTTTTGTTCCATTGTATGGTTTTTCTTCTCTCTCTCTCTCTCTCTCTCTCTCTCTCTCTCTCTCTATATATATATATATATATATATATATATATATATATATATATATATATATATATATATATATATCACTGTTGCTGTCTCTCGGAAAAGACAAAAAAAAAGCCACTTGAAACAACCAATAAAAGCATGCTGCAAACATTCATACCAAGGGGTTAGTGGTACCACCACGTGTTTTTCTCATTAAGAAATTCCTGAACATAGCCATGAAACGTGGGTGTTGATGGTCCCAGGCAATCTTACTGTGTGTGTGTCTGTCTGTATGATTCTGTGTATGGCTGCACGCGTGTCTGTTTGATTCGTTGTACGTAGGTGTTTCTGTATGGTTCTGTATGTGTCTATCTGTATGATTCTGTGTATGGCTGCACGCATGTCTGTTTGTTTCTGTATATGTACGTATTTGTTTCTGTATGGTTCTGTATGTGTGTTTGTGTGATCCTCTTCGTGTTTATATGACCCTCTTTGTATGATTTTTACACACCCCACAAAAAAGAGACTTGTATCTCTAACAACGCACCAGCTAATATTCTTGTCGCTAATATTGGTAGTACTATTATCACTACTACTGATTCCTCCTCACTTTACCCACCACCATTGCACTATACGTACTTTCCCCTACAATTTAAGTGGTCACTCGACTACTTGACCACTGCTTGACCACTGCTTGACCACTGCTTGACCACGTCATCGATCACTTTAACCACTACCATAATCTTAGGCACATCGTCCTCTACAATTTAAGTGGTCACTCGACCACTTGACCACTACTTGACCACTACTTGACCACTAATTTACCACCTTTTAACCATCACCATGCCGCTACAACTACTTTCCCCTAAAATTTCCTTACTTGACCACTTGACCATAGCTTACCACTGCTTGACCACTAATTTACCACCCTTTAATCATCACATCATTACAATCACTTTTCCTTAAAATTTCCTCACTTGACCCACTTGACCATTGCTTGACCACTGCTTGACCAGTGTGTGACCAACCTTTGATCATCACCAATAGTTGTTGGTCTAACACCTGATCGACTCCCAGACTCACAAAACGCGACAACTTCTAGATCCTCATCAATAGTCTAACAATGGTTCGAGCTCCAGACTCCTATCTTTACTTTTTCAGATTATACTGACCCTCTACACTTCTTATCACCTAATGATAATCAACCCTCTTTACTTTTCTTCAGTTGATAGTGATCCTCTGCACCTCTTATCTTATTACATTTATGACCACCCCTATATCTACCACTAATACCTGGTACCCACCCCTTACCACCAAATGACACCCATTCCCCCTCTAGTAATAATTAACATCGATTAATTCATATCTGCTTTTAATGTTCGTTTCCATTCACCCTCTACTAATAATAACGACAGTCAAGACAGACCTCTACAGACATCTTTCTACAATAAGCCTCTGATCCCCTTTGGGTCGTAAACCATTTTTAAATGTAGTTTGATGTATACCAATAAAAAACACTTGACAATGTTACTTTTTTGTTTTGTCTCTCTGTTTTACTGTGTCAGACTCCTACAACCCTCTTTACTGTTGTTCAGTAACCATCTACACCTCTACCCATGCTTCGTCGAGTATAACCACGACCCATCACACCTTGCAAGTTTATCTTTCACTCGCCATATTCATATACCCTTCGTTTTGTAACCAATATATATAACGTTTCCCCTTCACACCCTTCAGCCGTACTCACACTAATTACTTTTACCGAAACAACCCACCAACCAAATACCTTTACGCCCGCTACATTAATTACTTTCACAGATTTTCGTTCCCACCAGACCAGGCAGCCACCGCCAAAAAAAATTTCCCCCACTCGGCAATTTTCCCAAAAAAACCTTCATAAAACTATCAGCCGCCAGCCGCGTCCAAAAAAATACGTGGCTGCGCGCCAAACTTAACTACTGGTGCGTAGCTAGGTAGCAAACGTTACGAGGGAAAGTGAATAAGTAAGTCACACAGTTCCGCGGGATGGCCGGTTAATGGGAACAGTTTTGAAAACGTTAGTGGGTACATTCTTATGTTTAGTAATTCTAATTTTAATAATAAAGGCTTAAACAATATCATAATCATCTTCATTATCACCACATGTCTTTCAGCTGGTGAAGGCATTCATGTCTTTCCACATATCTCTGTCCTTGATGGTCAGGATAGGCTTGGCTGATGATATTCCTCCATGCCACCGTCACGAACCATCCAGCAATATTTATCTTGATCTGCCCTTGGATCTTTTCCCATTGACTTTTCCAGATGTCACGATATTCTTCAATGCCTCTCTTCTTATCAAGTGAATGAAAGAATGATCTTTGTCGCTTTCTTATATTTGTATATACTGTGCTAGTTTCATTAGCCTCCTTCAGACAATCGTATAAACAATATATTGCCTGGCAAGTGTCACTGTATTTCGTCAGGTGCATACCACCGAGACAAGTTCAACATATAATTAAGTAACGCAATGAATCCTTTTAACCGCATTCCACAAAACACATTGTCATATACTTCTATGTCGCCATGTCGTTTTAAAGGGACTATCATGCTATTTGGCTTACACAATAGTAATTTACCCGAGTTAAAAGCATTCTACATTATCATCTTTACTTTTTCAGAGACCATGTTATTAGTAGTATGTCAGGTGGTAACTGAGTCGTAAATGCGGATCCATACGTCATATATGACGACATATTTTACTATATAAAATGTCATGATCCGCATAGAAAACGGACCGCATTCTTAAGGGATGCAACTCATAAATTAATAATCGAAGTATTTTTGCACTATTACTTCCCTTATTTTGGGTAGAATTTTATTTCTTTAAAAATTTAATAATTACAGTTATTATTGATTGTAGCGGGTCGAGGCTTAAAAACTATCATCATACTAGTGGTGCTGTGTTAGGGCACAGTGCTCTTCATCCGAAGTGCCATCTTTCTTTTTTTCGTCTTCTTTCTGTATCTGTATTGGGCATAAACACTATCATCATGCCATTGGTGATATGTAAGGTATAAGGTTACAGTGCATTTCCTCGGGGTGGTTTAATGGGCGGGAGGGCGTGGGATTGGGAGCTCAGGGGTGGAACGTGGGGTGTCAGAGTGTGGGATGGGGAGAGGGGGTTCGAACCTCGAGCCGCGGCGGGTGTCATGTGAAAACCTTAATAATTAAGAATGTAAATATGGCGGCTATATGATCTGTAGAGGGTCGTAGTGGTGTAAACTCTATCATCACAAGGTTACAAATGAAACCATAAAAAATTAAAAAATGGCCGATATTATCGACTTTAGCGGGTAAAGCTTAGTGAAATTCGTTGATAATGGGTGTGTAGTGGTTATTAGTGATCTGTAGTGTCGTAGTGGTGTAAACACTATCATCATACGAGTTACGAATTAAAACCCTAAATAGTTAAGATGTCCAATAGTATTGATTATAGCGGGTATGGCTTAGTGAAAGTCGGTGATAAGGTGTGGGTGAGTGAAGTAGTACGTAGATAAGTGCTTCAGAACACTATCATCTTAAGTTTTCATAACTTCAACTCAAAACCCTAAAAAGGTAAAGATGGACGATATTATTGATTGTAGCAGGTATGGCTTAGTGAAAGTCGATGATAAGGTGTGGGTGTGTGGATTAGTAGGTATATAAGTGCTTCCGAACACTATCATCATACGGCTTTCGGAGCTTGAAATGAAAACCTTAAAACAAGTAAAAATAACTGATATTATTGATTGTAGCGGGTATGGCTTAGTGAAACCCATTGTTAAGGGGTCAGTAGTGACTATTAGTGGCATGTAGAGGGTCGTAGTGGTTTAAACACTATCATCATACGGGTTACAAATGAAAACCTTAAAGAGTAAAGATGGTCGGTAGTATTGAGTACAGAGGATATGGCTTAGTGAAATTCGTTGATGGTAGATGGGTAGCGGTTATTAGTGATCTGTAGAGTGTCATAATGGTGTAAACACTATCATCATAAGGCTACAAATGAAAACCTTAAAAAGTAAGGATGGTCGGTATTATTGGTTGTAGTGGGTATGGCGTAGTGAAATTTGTTGGTAAGGGGTGGGTGGGTGGAGGAAAGGCCAGATCGTTGTTAAGAGGTAGGTGAGTGGCGAATGGTTAGATAAATACTCTGATATCGTCTTTTAGAACCACGGAGGTTAAGTCTCATCCTCAAGTCTAAAGATTGAACTTATAGTCGGCTGACCTGAGGGTGACCTCCTGGGTGACTCACCGTGTGGCAATTTCAGTGGTCAACGGGCTTAAACGTGTTCATACATGTATTTGGGAAAAACCAGGGGTGACTCATCGTGACCTAACCGCGGTATAATGTCCAGATATGTTTTTGTGGCGCTGCGTTCGGTCACGTTTGGTAATGATCACAACCAGACCACGTGCTCACTGACTAAAGCCGATCAAAGATGGTACTGTATCCGACCACACGTCGGTAATGGCTACAACGAGACCAAGTGCGCACTGGTGAAAGCCGGTAAAAAAGGGCGATGCTTTCTGTCACATGCATAAGGACACAACCAGACCACGTGGCTAATGACACAACCGGTTAAATATGGCGTTGCTTCCGCTCGCATCCATAAAAATACACCCGACACACATGGTTAAGAGGGATAATACAGAAAAAATTGTCGATTTTCGAACCAGGGGACTAACTCATGATGATCACCATGTATGGGAGTGATTCCACTTTATCGTTAACATGGTATCTGAAGACTAAAATGGCGTCCTTCTCTCTCTTTTCTATATCCGTTGGTGTGGTCCACCGAGTAACACCAAAGAACATCCCACCCTCAATAAAAATAAGCCACTTCTTATTCTAGTGTGCACAACTATAACCAAGTCTTCACATTGGCAGACTAAACCTTTCTCATAGTCACAGTGCAGAGATGTAATCACCGACGTGAGTCGAGGAAGACATGCATTTTACCTAACAACTAGCGGGTCATACAGCGACGAGTGGCTAGCGCAAACTGTCAGATGTATAATATTACACACAAACACAGCAAACTATCCCGACTCAACCTTAGGTGTCTCATGTAACATGGCTTGTCACGTGTCCACTGTCCTAAGCAGCAACGGTAGCCGACTCAGAGCAAGCATTTTGCACGTTCACTACCTCTCTATGTGTCTATGCGGAACTTTGCATCTTTCCATAGAAACACAATTTCAAGACCAATATATGTTCTTCAGCGAGGTTTCTCATTGCCCCGTGTCATATCCAGACAAATGCGCACTTCAACGGTCAAATAAGAAAATATGTTGGCCAAATGGAAAAATATAGGTCAAACTTATAAATATCTCCACCAAAGTTATGAAAAGTAGGAAAAGCTGTTGCCCAAAAGGAAAAAAAACTTTGGCCACATTTCAACCAAACTTATGAAAAGTAGGAAAATTGTCAGCCAAATGGGAAAAGATTAGATCAAACTCATAAATATCTCAGCCAAACTTATAAAAACTAGGAAACTTGGTTAGCCATAGGGGAAAAAACCTAGATCAAGTAGGAAAATGTGTTAGCTAAATGTGAAAAATGTCTGCCAAATACAGAAACAGCTCATGCACACTTATGAAAACTAGGAAAATTTGTTAGCCAAACAGGAAAAATATTGGCCAAGTAGGAAAAATTGTTAACCAAATATGAAAAAATATCAGCCAAAGAGAGAAAGATTTAAACTACAATTATAAATAGATCAGTCAAAGTTATGAATAGTAGGAAAATTGTCAGCAAAATGGTAAAAAAGTTAGGCCAAAATACAGAAATATCTCAGCCAAACTTATGAAAAGTAGGAAACTTTGTTAGCCAGAGGGGAAGGCCTAGGTCAAGTAGGAAAATATGTTACCCAAATATGAAAAATGTCTGCCAAATACAAAAATATCTCGTCCACACTTATCAAAACTCGGAAAATATGTTAGCCAAACAGGAAAAATATTGGCCAAGTAGGAATATTTGTAGGCCACATGTGAAAAAAATATCAGCCAGAGAAAGAGAAATGTCTCGTCCAGACTTATAAAAAGTAGGAAACTATGTCAACCAAAGGCGGAAAATGTCGGCCAAATACAGAAATATCTCAACTAAACTTGTGAAAAGTAGGAAACTTTGTTAACCAAAATGCGAAAAATATTGACCAATTAGGAAAAATGTGTTAGTCAAAGAGGAAAATTATTGAACAAGTAATGAATTACATCGTTCAATCTTATGAAAAGTAAGAAACTTTGTTAACCAAATGTGAAAAAAATATCAGTCTAAGAGAGGAATATCTTGTCCAAACTTATAAAAAGTAGGAGAATTGTCAGCCAAAGGGGATAAATAGGCCAAATATAGAAATATCTCACCCAAATACATAAAAAGTAGGAAACTTTGTTAGCCAAAGGGAAAAAACCTTGGTCAAGTAGGAAAATCTGTTAGCCAAATGTGAAAAATGTCGGCTAAATACAGAAATATCTCGTCCACACTTATGAAAACTATGAAAATTTGTTAGCCAAATAATAAAAATATTGACCAATTAAGAAAATTTGATAGCCAAATGTGAAAAAATATCAGCCAAAGAGAGAAATATCTCGTCCAGACTTATAAAAAGTATGAAAATTTGTCAACCAAAGGGGAAAAATGTCGGCCAAATACAGAAACATCTCAAACAAATTTATAAAAAAGGAGGGGAAAATGTTGACCACATATAGAAATAACTCAACCCAATTTATAAACATGGCAACCAAACTTATGAAACGTGGGAAAATGTGTTAACCAAAGGGGATTTTTTCCCCGATCAAATAAGAAAACATGTTAGCCAAATGAGAACATATTGACCAAATAACGAAATATCTCATCCACATTTATAAAAAGTAGGAAAATTTGCTACCGCTGAAAAAAATATCGACTAAATAAGAAAACTTGTTAGCCAAAAGGGGAATTTTTTTAAAATTCAAATAACTACATAGCTCATCCAAATTTATAAAAACTAGGAAAATGTGTTACCCAAATAGGAAAAATCTAGGTCAAGTACGAAAATGTGTTAACCAAAAGGGGAAAATATGGTACACGTAACGAAATATTTCAACCAAACTTATAAAAAAGTAGGAAAATATGTCAACCAAATGGGAGCAATGTCGGCCAAATACAGAAATTTCTCAACCAAACTCAAGAAATGTAGGAAAATTTGTTAGTAAAATGGGAAAAATATTGGTCATGTAAAGAAACAGCGTGGCCAAACTTATAAAAAGTAGGAACATTTGTTAACCAAATGGGAAATATCTTGGTCAAGTGAGAACATTTGTTAGCCAAATAGGAAAAATATTGACCAAGTAATAAAATACAGCGTTCAAACTTATGAAAAGTATAAAACTTTGTTAACCAAATGTGAAAAAATGTCGCCCAAAGAGTGACATATTTCAACTAAACTTGTAAAAAAATAGGACAATTTTGACAGCCAAATGGGAAAAACTTCGCCCAAATACAGAAATATCTCACCCAAACGTATAAAAACGAGGAAAACATGTTGGTCAAATACGGAAATATCTCGATCAAATGTATAAAATATAGGAACATTTGTTAGCCGAAGGGAAACAATATTGATCAAACTAAAAACATGTCCACCGAAGTAGACGTTAACGTTAACCAACAGTGAAAAATTTTGACCAAAGTTCAACCAAACTTATAAATATCTCCGGCAAACTAATGAAAAGTAAGAAACTTTATTAACCAAATGTAAAATAATGTATCGACCAAAGAGAGAAATATCTCACCAAAACGTATGAAATGTAGGGAAATTTGTTAACCAAATGTGAAACATTTTGACCAAAGTTCAACAAAACTTATAAATATCTCACCCAAACTTGTGAAAATTAGAAAAATGTTGTTGTCCAGATGTGAAAAGTTTGACCAAATTTCAAAAAAACTCATAAAAATTAGGAAACTTTGTTAACCAAATGTGAAAAGTTTGGTCAAATTTCATCCAAACTTATAAAAAGTATCAAATTTTGTTAACCAAATGTAAAATTTGTTGGTCAAGTAAAGAAATAGTTCATTCAAAACTTATGAAAAGTAGAAAATTTTGTTAACAAAATATGAAAAATTTTAGCCAAATTTCAGCCAAACTTATAAAAAGTAGGAAAATTCCTTAACCAAATGAAAAAAAAAAAATATCTCACGTTGTCATTTTACAGCCCCAACCTACTACAGATATTCGTCTATCCCCTATGCAAACAACAGCTGTATTTCAGAAAATTAAATTTATCTTATGTAATAAGTCACTATGGTTGAATGAAAAAATAACATTTCAAAAATAAAATTGTACAAACATTAACAATTAAATTTCTCTTTATTGTTTCCAATTTTAATGTTTCATGTAGAAATTTATTTGTTAATTTTTGTACAATTTTATTTTTGAAATTTTATTGTTTCATTCAACCATAGTGCAAATTATTACTTTTATGGTTATGTCTATTGTCAGCACATTGTTTTAGACCAATTTCCTAGTGATCCAGAAACTTTTATATTTTGGGAAAAATTTATGACCGGCGACCTGTTGAAATTACTCAGTTTGGAGTCATCTCAATTGTGTCAACAAAATTGCCCCAGGAGTGCAAATTATTTTTTTATGGTCATGTTAAGTGTCAGCACATTGTTTTAGACTACTTTCCTAGTGATCCAGAAACTTTTATATTTTGGATAATAAATCCATGACCGGTGACCTGTTGAAATTTCTCAATTTTGAGTTATCTCAATTTTGTCAACAAAATTGCTCCAGGAGTGCAAATTATTACTTTTATAGTTATGTCTAGTGTCAGCATATTGTTTTAGACTAATTTCCTAGTGATCCAGAAACTTTGATATTTTGGGAAAAATTCATGATCGGCCGCCTGTTGATATTTTCAGTTTTATTCTCATTTTTCAGTTATTTCAATTTTGTCAACAAAACTCCCCCAGGAGTGCAAATTATTACTTTATGGTCATGTCTATTGTCAGCACATTTAAATATATAATATGGGATTATGCTCAGTGGATTTTAGGAGGCCTGGTGTTCCTTGCCAGTGAGAAGTCATGATCGTTCAGGCCCACATCGATTGACGGATGTGAGGTGCTGCGACTGGGCAATCTTGAGCATAGCCAAATTAGTATAGGCTTATTTCCTAGTGATCCAGAAACTTTTATATTTTGGTAAAATTCCACGACTGGCGACCTGTTGAAATTTCTCAATTTTGAGCTATCTCAATTTTGTCAACAAATCTCTCACAGGAGTGCAAATTATTACTTTTATGGTAATGTCTATTGTCAGCACATTGTTTTAGACTAATTTCCTAGTGATCCAGAAACTTTTATATTTTGGGAAAAAATCTATTACCAGACGCCTGTTGAAATTTCTCAATTTTGAGTTATCTCAATTTAGTCAACAAAATTGCCTCAGGAGTGCAAAATATTACTTTTATGGTCATGTCTAGTGTCAGCACATTGTTTTAGACTAATTTCCCAGTGATCCAGAAACTTTTACATTTTGGGAAAGAGACACGACCAGCCGCCTGTTGAAATTTCTCAATTTCGAGTTATCTCAATTTTGTCAAAAAAATTTCCCCAGGAAGGCAAATTATTACGTTCATGGTCATGTCTAGTGTCAGCACATTGTTTTAGACTAATTTCCTAGTGATTCAGAAACTTTTATAATTTGGGAACAATCCATGACCAGCGAGCTGTTGAAATTTTTCAATTTCGAGTTATCTCAATTTTGTCAACAAAATTTCCCCAGGAATGCAAATTATTACGTTTATGGTCATGTCTAGTGTCAGCACATTGTTTTAGACTAATTTCCTAGTGATTCAGAAACTTTTATAATTTGGGAACAATCCATGACCAGCGAGCTGTTGAAATTTCTGAATTTTGAGCTATCTCAATTTTGTCAACAAAATTGGTTACGTTTAGTGTATTTACCCTGCGAAAGGACAGTACACAGTTTGTTTGTCCATCGATACTAAGATGGCGCTTTCGTTTATTATGTGATGGAGTTGGGCACATATGTGTGTGCAGACTTGTTAGCTTACATAGATTTAATGAGGTGCTTTACTACAGAACAAGAAACGGCTCTGCAGAGCTGTATCACTGGTCAACGGTTTGATCTGCCTTGTCTCAGCAGACAGTACAACGCCACCAGCAATTGCACACGTGATAACAGTTACGTTTTCCACTTTCACATCAGAAACTGGCTTCCCCGCTTCCCATACTACATTGGTGACGGGCGATTTGTATGGCTTTCTGGACAAATTTTTCCACAATGTATTTTTACAACATAAACATATTTTAAGAACGAAGACACACACTATATTACAGCCGGCGGACTAGCGAAGTTGATAGCGAACTGCGTTGGTAATGTCATGAACACTGTCGAACGTGGGCTTGATTCCCTGGGCTCGTCGTTTGCGAAAGTGAGGGAAAGACTGGCCACTAATTCCTCAGTGTATTCAAGCCTGCAAAGTGTGATGGTGCTATCTCATCATAGGCCAACAGTAGGAAACTGTTTTGAGACATATTATTATAATACAACCTATTGTACAATTGATTACCTGGCATATTTTCGCTGTATCTCGCTTTGCACATACGACAGAAAGAAGGTCAACATGAAAGCAATTGTGCAGTATTTTCTTTGTCGTCATTAGATATGCTAATGATGCAGTATTGATTGCAGACAATGAGCAGGATCTGCAACATTTAGTAGATGCGGTTGTTGTATATAGTGAAAACTAGGGTTAGAATTGAATGTTAAGAAGACACAGATTATGGTCGTCATTAAGAAGAAAGATGTATCACAATGTAATATTTGGGTAAATGGGAATATTCTTGAACAAGAATATCGGTACAACTATCTCGAAACAGTCTTAACATCTGATGGGTGGGGGGGGGGGGGGGTGCCTTAAAGAGATTACAACAAAAATCGCCATAACGATGGTAGCCTTTTGGAAGTTGGAACACATACTGACCAATAAAATGATGTCAATTGCAACGAGAAAAAGAGTGTTGAAGTGCTACATAAAAGCTATATTTTTGTATGGAAGTGAAACGTGGACAATGAGCAGAAAACCTGAAACTTCATCTAATGGTAGTGGAAATGTGGTTAAAAAGTAGCTTAAAAGTCGACAGGGTCGACTTTATTGAACCGGTTTTTATCCCCTATGTCTCGGTCTCTTTCCGCAGCGCTTAAAGCGTCGTACACAGCACGATCTCCGTAGCTCGAGCGACGGTCTACAGGAGTCTCCGAAAAATTTCACTCGTGAACCAAAGGACGCCGCCCGGAATGGAACCCACAACCTTCGGAGCCCTAGTCAAACTGCTTGACCACTTCGCCACGGAGACTCCAGGGAAATGTGGTTTCTGAGGAGAATGCAAAGAATACCACTGACAGACAGACAAGCTAATGAGCAAGTCCTTCAAGAAGTAAATGAAAATCGTAAACTGATTAGAGAAAGTAGACGTCGACAGTCAAAATTTGTTGGGTATGTTATGAGAAGAAATAAACTGGAGGACTTAATTACAACTTGCAAGAATTATAAAAAAAAAACAAAAACAAAAAAAAAACAACAAAAACAACAAGGGGAAAACAGAGAAGTAAATATGTGGATGGCTTGACCACGTTACATGGTCGAGACATGAACACAGAGCTGATGACTCTGGTGATCGTGTAAGATAACGAAACATGAACGCCCACGCTTATGGTCATGGCACATGATGATGATATCATTGTTCAAATTTACAACTGGAAGTTTTTGCTTGAATAAAGTGATTTATGTTTAATTTCTTTGGTGGCAGAAATATTTTTACTAGAAATACTTGTTGTTTTGTTTGCCCAGAGTGAATTAAAATAAGAAGCAACCAAAATAGTATTATTATTTAGTGTGTTGAATACAGCCTTTGAATCTGTGTCAGTTGGACCTCGGCTAATACCGTTTGCTTGTGTTTGTTTTGATGAATATTAAAAAAAAAAAAAAAAAAACTAGAGCAACATACTTATTTTGTTATTATTGAATTTGTGTGAATAACAGAAGAACAAAAGTAACGGTTGTTACAAAGACAAATTCTGAATAATAGAAAAGCAGAAGTAATGGTTATTACATAGATGATTGTATATCCAACTGCAAAATAATGGAACTAATCTGAAGCAAGTAAATGTTTTTAAGCATATGGGTACTTTAATAACAGAAGATGAAAGATGCATTTAGGAAGTTACATGTAGAATAGCCCAAGTAGAGCCAGCATTTCACAAGATGAGGAATATTTCTGGACTTTATCTGTGTAGATCGAGGTTAGGAAAACAGTTTTAAACAGATTCAGTGCCAAACAAAACATAGGTTTGGACCTAACAAATATTGATGGCAGAAAATGGGAAGTAGGGGTGTGTTATAGTTATGACTTAAACGTTGTTAATATGGTCGCAGACATGTTGTGTTATATATAAAATTAAAGTCGTTGCATCGGGAAAACTGCTGTATACGAGTCCATGGCGGATACGGGTTGCGACTTAAGACAATTAATCATCCCGTGGTAATTAAATACGTTAAATAAGTGTATATTGAGTCAACCCTGTTGAATGGAAGTGAATCATGGGCAGTTAGCAGTCAAGTGAGGAGTTATGTGGAGGATGTGGAGATTTGATCATTTAGATGAATGAATTTATGGACGGATAGAAAGATATCTAAACAGAAGTTAACTCACAAAGAGAACTGGTTACTAGCATCAGATGAAGACAATCCACATTCTTTCGGCCTCCGATGAGAAGGGCACAGCTGGAGATTGTCATCACAATAGGAAAATTGGAGGGGAAGAGAGGCAGGGGAGACCAAGAGAGAAGATGCTGGAGAGTTTGAAATCATGGCATGGAGAAACATCAGTATCAGGAAGGATTGGAAGCGTACGAGACAGAAGGCTGTGCATACGCATGATCACTAACGCCACACGGCATCTAGTGTAAGAAGAAAAATACAAATAGTGGTTAATTTACAACGTGAAACACGCATTAGAAATACATTCATGGATATTGATTGGCACACACAGTAGTATATGAAAAACAGTATCACAATTAAAAGCTGCACCTTGATTCAAACATGACACCTCAACATGAGGACAACATCTGGCTGAAGTGACAGGTGTCCTTCGACCCACTTCAGACTAGACAGTTTCAAAAGCGTCTTTATTAGCGAGGACCTTCGTCCACCTGACCATTCAAAGACGGAAAATTGATAGACTTCACATCCAGCCAGTTAGTTAGTTAGCTAGTCGCAGTTCCAACTTCACAGCAACGGGTTGTCCCCATTATGCTCCATTCCTGTGCCAGTGAATATCATACAAAATGCTCCCCACTGCCCAATGTGAAAAGTGGAAAAGACAGGAGTCTCGACAAACAACAGCCCGCACAGATACATTGTGCATAATGCCGCCACCAGAATGTCAACACACCAGTCCCCCACAAACCTGTTCATCTCTGATGGAATCGGCAGTCATTTTCCTATCTGAATGTTTCCTAGATGTTCACCCACAAAGTCCACGAAAATACAGTTCATCGCTGATGGCAGTGGCAGTCAACCAGAAGCCCAGTAGCCACGCATTTCTGCATAAGGCAAAAACCGGTCAACTCTGGGACATAGCCAGCTGCCATCACTCCGAACATGCAGTCACGTTCCAAAAAACCTCAGGCAGATTCAAAAACACTTCACACGAAACTCACAGCTAACAGTGTCACGTCACGCACTCACTCAGTAGCAGGGCGACGGAACCATCAAGCCTCCTTAGTCGCCTCTTATGACAAGCGTGGTAGGCTACAGTGTTGCTATTCTTTGCTTCCCTAATGGGCCCCGGCAAACACACGGGAGATCCAGCCAGTAAAATAGCAGAATGGTTCACATAAATATATAACACAAAAATGTAATAGGTGTATGTCCTTTACTGGACGTCGCAACCAAGCCCAATAATTTATTGACTGTTTGTGATTTACTTGGCGAATAGTTTGCCATTGCTTTCTGAACTGCCGACGCCTTACGCCAATGAAATCAACGAAAAGCGGTCTGCT
>CAWUFQ010000210.1:0-47500 GCA_963921405.1 Cepaea hortensis | reverse complement strand
TAAGAACATATAAAAACAGCTTAAGAGCGATGTTTATGTTACAAAGCAATGTTACTGGCATAAATGAAAACGCGATATATTTTACTGCACTTGGAAATTATTGCTACTCAAGAGGGATGGTAAAAATACAAGGCTGTTTCATTCTGTAAGACTGAGATAATTAGCACACATTTACTTTTCATTTTGTTCTAATTCTTTTCATAATGTTATTACGCTTTATTGTAGTGAAGTAACTGTAGTGTTATCTCTGTTGTTTATTTTGTGTGTGTACTTTCTTGTGTGTCTTGTTTGTTGATGAAGGCTGATCGCCGCAACGTCATTTAACAAAAAAAAATCCGTAATTGTTTTTTGAAAAGCTGTCCTATTCGTATTTTATACTGTTCACATTTCCACAGCTTTAAAGCAGTTTAACCCATTTCATTCATATCAAATTTAAGATAATTTCGTAATATAAAGTAAGGATGTTTTACTATAATGTTTAATATAGTGTATAGATGTGTTATTATAGTGTTTAAAGAAAAGTATAAATATTCTTAAAATTGACAATGCCATGAAAAGCAGAAATATCTTAAGTACTAACATTCAGTTACTCGTCCCCCTCCTCCTTCAAATGATTCTCCTTCTTCACCTCTCCTCCTCCTACTTCTTCTTCTTTCACCTCCTCTCCTCCTCCTACGATCAAAGTTTACTATGCACCTATTCCGGCATGGGGGACAAACAGGATGGCCTAAGTGATATGTTGTGAGACCTGTTCTTCTGTACGGAAGCTAATACTGGACAATAAGTACTGAGCTGACGAAGGAACTGGAAGCAATGGAGAGCGGCATTTGAAAACAATATTAAGAGCATCATGGACAGAGAAGAACACAAACACGGAGATGTCGGGAACTGCAAGTGCTATAGAATCACTTATCGAAACCATGAGGAAAGACACCTGTAATTGAAAGCCTATCAGGAAAGACAAATGTAACTGATGAAGCACATCAACCGAAGAGATAGAATACAGACATTAGCCGTATGGAGGACAGTGCTAGGTGAAACAGGTAGAGGAAAGCAGAGAAACCTGTAAGTGACAAGTTTATACAACTGGGGAAATAGAGAAATAAGAGCAACAATAACCTCATCAACATATTTGATGGGGGATATGGATAGAGAGTCATAAGTGTCGGCCACTGCTCAGGTCTTAGATATGGCTGAGCTATAGTATGGCAGTAGACGGTACTACCTGCTTTATGTTAGCGCCGAATGTTGGACTGTGCTCACCAAACCCGACAACCCACATTGTGCTAACGGCTTCGGGCGGAGGACTGCAATTGGAAATGTGCAAGCCTTACCCAAGTAAGAGGAAATGCAACCTAATGCAGACCTAATGTAACCTAATACAGACCAGGTCCTAAGCCTTGGTCCGCAACTGATCTAAGATGGAAGCTCCGAAAGGCGGACAGCTAGAGCATTGCTTTGCTAATACGGCAGCTTCTGCAGCTTGTCTTGTTCCAGACGTATTAGTGTTACCTTTCCTCTGAAGTTTCTAGACAGTCCGAGAGAGAGAGGGATCATGTTGGATAGGCAACACATGGTCTCCAAATTCAGCCCAGGCTTTGTGTTATGGAGAGGTATAACTCCATTTTACAAACTAGCGTCTGTCAAGACGGCAAAGTGCCAGTCAGTCAGTCAGTCATATATAATTGCATTGTTTACAAAGACAAAATAGTTTAGAAATTACATTTAATACACTGCTTAATAATCATGGAAATTGTATGGAACAGATCTGATATGTGGGAAGTGGTGAATATAAATAGTGAAAAACGAATTAATCAAGTCATAGTAATGCAGTTCACATCCACATTAACGATACTGGTATTTAAAGGCAGGGATAATTGCAAAAAATATGAAATGCACTTCTGAAAATTATCTTGCAACTTGTAATGGATGTTAAGTGTTTTATAATGTTCCTAAATGGGCTCCTCAGTACACCTCATATCCAATCCGCATTGTCGTTATGATCTCTGGAATGTGTCTTGTTTTCCTATGACTGGATACTACTGTCATATCTGTTACACCATCAAATCAAATCTGATATAATCCAGTCTACTATAACCGACGCTGTGGAAGCAGGTTCAGCGAGATGGCATTTTTCTTATTCTGCAAAGCGAATCAAATTCTTTATTAATACCATAGACAGACAGAAAAACCAAAGAACAAGTCTTACAAGAAACAAATGAAAACCGTGATTGATTAGAGAATTTTGAAGCAGACAGTCAAGACATTGTGGTCACATTATGAGAAGAAATAAACTGGTGAACTTGGTCGTAACTGGCAAGATTGAGGGAGAAAAAGAACAAGAAGAATGTAGAGATGGAAATATATAGATTGCTTGGCCACACGGCATAATGGAGACAACAATACGGAGCTGATGCACGGTTTTAATGGTTGTGTGAAATGGTGAAACATGACCGCCTACGCTTATCGACACGGCACGTAACGATGAGGAATCTTTGGTGCTATTCAGTTTCTCCATTGTGATTTCTGTTCACCTACTCTGAGGTACTTGTAAGACATACATTTGTGGTTGTTTTTCTCTGCAGGATCTTAACATACAGTTGCATTCATCATTATCATGTGCCATGGCGTTAAGAGCGCGAGATCGCCATCTGACACGATCAGCAGGGTCTTGTATTGTTTCCGTGTTCTTGTTTCCATTATGTCATGTGGTAAAGCCATCCAGGTATTACATCTCTTTGTCTTTCCTGTGTTCTTTTCCCAGCAAGTTTGCCAGTTGTCAATACGGTTTCAATTTCTCCTGATAACATGTCCACACATCTTGAATATCTACATCGAATTTCTCTAATAAATTTATGGTTCTCGTGTGTTTCTTGAAGAACTATCTAATTCGTTTGTCTGTCCGGCGATGGTATTCTTTGCATTGTCATCAGAAATCTCATCCCCATTACCAGCAGATGTTTCTCAGCTAGTCTGCTTATTGTCCATGTTTGACACGCATACAACAGTATAAATTCTATTTAGCACTTTAACAATGCTTTCCTCACTGCAGTTGAAAGCTCTATATTAATGAGTATTTTCCCCATCTTGCAAAAGGCATCGTTCGGCTATAGCAATTCTTGCGCTAATCTTTACAAGGCATCTTCCATCAAATGGTATGCTTGTCCCAAGACAGTCGGATCAATTTGCCTGTTTCAAAATTTTCTCTTTTACTTGGGTGTTACACTTAAGCTGTCTCTAAAACTTTGTCTCAATTCTTTATTTTTAAGAGAGTTATTTCTTTAACTGTCTGTAAAATGTTGTCTTACCTTGACTCAGCTGTTTCCTAAACTATTCTTATTATGTCTGTAACTGTTTATTCCAGACAGTTATAATTGTAACTATCTGAAAAACGTTGGCTTACCCTGTCTCAATTAGTTATGTAACTATTTATATTGGATACAGTTGTTGCGTTAATTCTTTATGAACCAAGGATCAGACAGTTTTCGAATTTGAAGTAATAATTTCCTAAGACTAAAAAAAGTCAACACTCTTACATGTAACTTTCTAAGAACCAGCAAAAAGACAATGTAAAATTAACGCAACAACAGAAACAACACCGACAAAAGAAGCATGAAGAAAGCACCTTAAAGGAATTTTGTCATTTATACCTGTAAGTCAATAATTTACAAGAAATCAATACTCTGACAGGTAATATAAATGCAACTGCTTCTAACAAAAAACGTAATTAAAACAAAATAAATAATGAAAATAAAACGTTTATGAAGAACTAGCTGACCCGGCCCGGCTTCGCCCAGACCCTGGTGGGGAGAATCTCATTTAATTCATATAAGTAGTCATATAAGCTCCCGTTCCCGTTCCCGACTATCTATCTGTCTGTCTGTCTGTCTATCTATCTGTCTGTCTGTCTGTCTGTCTGACCCGGTCCGGCTTCGCCCAGACCCGGATGGGGAGCATCTAATTTAATTCATATAAGTAGTCATATAAGTTCCCGTTCCCGACTATCTGTCTGTCTGTCTGTCTGTCTGTCTGTCTGTCTGTCTGTCTGTCTGTCTGTCTGACCCGGCCCGGCTTCGCCCAGCACCTGGTGTGGAGCATCTAATTTAATTCATATAAGTAGTCATATAAGCTCCCGTTCCCGTTCCCGACTATCTACTGTCTGTCTGTCTGTCTGTCTGTCTGTCTGTCTGTCTGTCTGTCTGTCTGTCTGTCTGTCTGTCTGTCTGTCTGTCTGCCTGTCTGTCTGTCTGTCTGTCTGTCTATTATTAGAAAGAGCACTTGAAAGATCTTTACATTTTCCCCCAACAATTAACTTGGGTAAATGGAGCGTCTCATTTAATTCATATTCGGCCCCTGGTCCCGTTCCCGTTCCCAAAAAAAGACGACCCGGCCCGGCTTCGCCCAGTCCCTGGTGGAGAGCATATAATTTAATTCATATTCGGCGGAGGGAGGAGGAGGAGGGAGTAGGAGGGAGGAGGAGAAGACATGAGGAGGAGGGAGGAGTAGGAGGGAGGAGGAGGGAGGAAGAGGGAGGAGAAGGGAGGTGGGAGGAGGAGGAAGAGGGAGAAGGAGGGAGGAGGAGAGAGGAGGAGGGAGAAGGAGGAGGGAGGAGAGGAGGGAGTAGGAGGGGAGGAGGGGGGAGGAGGAGGAAGAGGGAGGAGGAGAAGGGATGAGGGAGATGGAAGAGGAGGATGGAGGAGGGAGGAGGAAGAGGGAGAAAGAGGAGACAGGGGGAGGGGAGGAGGAGGAGGATGAGGAGGGAGAGGGAGGAGGAGGAGGGAGGTGGAGGGAGGAGGAGGAGGGAGGAGGAGTGAGGAGGTAGAGGGAGGAGGAGGGAGAAGGAGGAGGGAGGAGGAGAGGGAGGAGGAGGGGAGAATGGAAGAGGAGGAGGGAGGAGGAGGGAGGAAGAGGGAGGAAGTGGGAGGAGGAGGGATGACGGGAGGAGAAGGAGGAGGTGAGGAGGAGGGGGAGGAGGAGGAGGGGAGGAGGAGAGAGGAGGAGGAGGCGCAGGAGGAGGGATTAGGAGGAGGAAGAGGAGGGAGGAGGAGGATGGAGGAGGAGAGCGAGGAGGAGGGAGGAGGAGGAGGAGGAAGAGGGGGAGGAGGAGGAAGAGGGGGTGGAGGAGGGTAGGAGGAGGAGGAGGAGAGGAGAGGAGGAGGAGGAGGAGGGGGAGGAGGATTATAACGCTTATGCCTGTAGATAACTGCAACGAAAAGGTCCACCTATTTGAGAAATATGCAACAATTTTACATATATAGCAATTCTGTTAGAAGTTATGTCCCCTCGCTATATATACATTATAATGTAAATTAAATATTAAATAATAATAAGAAAATATGTTTGTACACTAAAAAAACCTATGACAGTTGGCAGCACGGAAATGATTAAAAGACGTGTAGAAAATTTCATCTCCATCGGATTGACCATCCGCGAACGCATAACGGACATACAGACAGATGGAGAATCTCTTTTATATATATATATATATATATATATATATATATATATATATATATATATATATATATATATATATATATATATATATATATATATATATATAATACAGGAGGCTTGTTGGCGGTCAATGTCCGTGGAAATATTTACAATTACCAAATGTAAGACCATACATTTAGAAGTATTCAAAAGTCACTGATTCACACAAATTGACATTTGTGTCATAAAAATACCACATCGGTATGTATAACAATAAAGCTGCAATATTGCTTGGTAAAGTTAATAATAAAAAAATCATATTAACTCATACTTAAAACTCGTAACACTAGAAGATGTGAATTATGTCGTATAGTTATTGTGAATATAATAAAAAGCTTGATTAGTAATGAATGCCTTTGCTGTGACAGTTATGAAATAATCTAAACGTCAAATAGATGTTAAAATGATGTACAAACTGTGCGACTGAGTTAATGGCAGTGGAATACATTTTCCAAGCAGCGTTTATCATGATCAAATATCCTGACTGTATGTATATGTCATTTGTCCACAGATTATAATAGTTTGTTCAGTATTTTTTTTTTTAAATTTTGCAACAGGACGTTGCAGTCAATACCAGCATTTTTCGGCTGCTGTTAATGTACTAAGCAAATTTTATTTTCAGTAGTGTGCCATTGCTTTCTGAACGGCCGGCTCACATACCCCCGTTAGTTACCGAATCTCGCGCAGCTGTTTTGCCCACGTGGATATATGGGATTACAACCAACGTCGTTAATCCCTTGGCCAGGGAGATCGGCCAAGTATTGTTCAGTATAGGAATACTTTAAAAGGAATTTATTGCAAAATTGCGTTGTATCTTTGTATCTTTCTTAGTTAGTTAGTTGCATATCCTTTACAGGACGTGACAATCAACTGCAGCATGCTTTGGCTGTTCGTTATCTCTTGGCAAGTTTTATGTTCACTAGATATCTTTTTTGAGTCCATTATGCTATTTAGGGATCTAGTTTACATTTCAGCTAGTATTTTTCTACAACAATATTTTATGACTTGGATCCGTTAACTTACCTAATGCTTTACCACTGTGTATAAACATCTAGCTGAGGAACATTAACACTAAGGTAGGTACCGCTGTTGAAGTTTTAAGAGTTAGGTCTTTACATATTCTAGACCAGGTCAGTAAGATGCTGGTGGCCTGTTTCCTTCCACACTGTCGGTAATTCTTAGTAAATTCTGAAAATTATCATGTACCCATGTCACGTGGCTGTCTACCCCAGAATCCTATTGATAAATTCAAAAAAAATAATTCCGCTACAGATTGGGCTTGAACCCTGACCTATCATGAGCACTGACTAATATTTTCGTTTCAATGTGTTCTCTAGCTTTGAGCTCAAGCTTACTCCATACACGTGCCATTACTTGCGACTACTTGAAACTGCACGGGACTGATTTATTTGCTATAGATTAGCTTTTATTATAATCAGTGTCCCTCGCGATCAGGGGAGCCCAATCTGAGCTAATTGTAATTTGCATCCCAGAGTCAAGACAACATTGTAGTCCAGCTGACCGGTGTAGGGGTTGATCCCGCTACCACGTCATCAGCGCATCAGAAGTTTAAGAGCAACCGCTCTTATCCAATCAGCCATGTTGACCTCACCGATCACTATGCTAGGGTGGAAGCCTTACCTCAGCGCTAACTGTAATTATCTAGGTGTACTTTAGCAATTGCATTACTTTGACTTCACTCATAATATAGAAGATCATAGGGGGTGGGGGGGGGGGGTAGGTGGTGGGAGACAACGCCTCTCATTGCGCTCCGTGTAACGTATTTAATTATGTGTCTGTCTCCTACCAGCATTTCAGTCTTAGCTAAGGGCTTTCCTGCCAGTTCTCACCCTGTTTAACGCATTAAACCGGTCTCTGTGGCTAAGGGCTTGCGAACGCGGTTTGTGAGCCCGTATACCCGGGTTCGAAACACAGCGGTGCTGTTTTTTTTCGAAAAAGGTATAGGAGCCGGTCGTTCAGAAAGCAATGGCAAACTACTGAACGTAAAATTTGCCCAGGAATCACGAACAGCGAAAATGCTGGGGTTGACTGCTACGTCCCGTGAAGGACATGTAACTTAATTTTACTGGTCTCTGTGGCTGAAGGGCTTGCGAACGCGGTTTGTGAGCCCGTATACCCGGGTTCGAAACACGGCGGTGCTGGTTTTTTCGAAAAAAGGTATAGAGACCGGTCGTTCAGAAAACAATGGCAAACTACTGAACGTAACACTTGCCTAGTACATCAACAGCAGCTGAAAATGCTGGTGTTGACTGCAACGTCCCGTAAGGGATACGCAACAAAATTTTGTTTTTTCTCCTACCAGCATTTCAGTCTTAGCTAAGGGCTTTCCTGCCAGTTCTCACTCTGTTTAACGCATTAAAACAAATTGTCTAGAGCTCAAGCAGTAAAACCAGTAAACTGGCACAGGAACGGAGCAATATGGGGACGACCCGTTGCCATGAAGTTGGAACCGCGACTAACTAACTAACTAAATAACCAGTAAACACATGGCAAATACAAATTTTCAACCTTAGTTTCATTCAAACATAAAAGTATGCATTCTTAAGCACAGTTGACCTTCGTATCTACCAAAATCTCCACTATGTCGCCTGCTTGCATCAACATCTCTCTCTGCTGGGTCTTCAGTTGATCTTTCCCCAAAGTCCTCACTGGATACTCGATCTGGTGGAGCCCGATCTCCATGGTAGCTTTGTAGTGACTCAGAATCCGGGAAGAAGTATCTAGTACTTCTTGGGCTGGCCTGTCTGCTGTCTGGATAGCGCGGACTAAGCATGCTGGACAGGTCACGTGTGGGAATTTCTCGCCTGGTGGAGCCTAAAGAGATGACACTTACAATCTCTGGATCGCTGTCCTGGCGAGATCTGGCTGGACTGCGCATACTCTGGTCATATCGTACAGGGCTCAGGCTGCAGAAATATGGGTCATCGACAGTGTACCGAGAAGGACTGTGATGTCCCCGGAAATACAGTGTGGCTTGTTGGTCATCGAAGTGGACAGGGATCATGCTTCTCAGGGTTCTCTGGCGGTTCAAGCGGTCGAACCGCGAGGTACTTTGTTGATGGTAGACTCCAATTCCTGCAAGATAAACAATTTGAAATGTCGAAAGATTTGAAGTCAACACTTTTACAAAAGATGTTTAATATGCTTTTACCGTTGCTTGGGATTATCCCAAATGGCTCGATCTTTTTCAGCAGAGCTGGCTTCTAGAAGTTTCGCAAAGAGAACTTCTCGGCTCCAGACACGATGCCAGAGGTCTCTGACAAAACTGCACTCGGAACCAAATGACGGAGCCGGAAACGAACCCACGACTTTTCGAGCATGAGGTTGACAGCTTGACACTTCGCCATCAATACCCTTTACCATTTTCTTCTCCCAGTAGAGATAGGAAAAATACCAAACGCAATACCTGAAAGCTATATGCTTCTCTGAAGGCGAAGCGCTGTCATCATTTGGAGGCGGCAGGTTCGAATTCAGCTGTGCTTATTATATTTAAAAAATAAAGGTCAGCAAAGGATATTTCTACATGCCACTAGGCGTAATTGGTCTCTGATGTTAGCCCGATATTTTTCCCCACTAATCTGCATCTCAAGGGTGTATGGTCTGTATTACTCTGGCCGCATTTACTTCCCAGACCATATTCGTGTACCGATTTTAATATAGGTCGACCTGGTAGCCTAGGTCAATTAAAAATATCCCCGTCTCAATGGGGATTTGAAAATAAGACCACCGCGTGGACAGGCAGCATGCTTACCATTGGGCTACCGTGGCGCCCTCCCCACTCTACCGATTGATTCAATTGATAAGCGTGAAGAAAAACGTATACAGACATTTAAGATATGGTTTTAGCTAACAATGATAAAAACCAGCTGGATTTAAAGATAGACAATGAAAAAGATCGGTAAAATATAACAGAAGAAGAAGACGTCTTACAGTAAGAACAATAGAAAGTTCCCACAGATTGGTCACACCCTAAGGCCTAAAGAAACGTCAGAAAGAGTGCTAGAAGTTAATACATTGGAAACAAGACATGGAGTGCGTATAGAAGACATTCATAAAACAGACATACACAGATGTATCAATGCAGACATAAATGAAATTAACGAAACCGGCATATTTCATGGCAACAACAACAATCAAATACAGAGGTAAACAAAAAACAAAACAAAACAAAAAACACAACAACAAAAAACTGGGAAAGAAAAGAGAGTTGATAAAAGAAACGAAACAGAGGCAGTGAAATATTTCGGCTCCTTTAAAAGACAAAAAACTCATAAAATCCATACTGGAGGGTAAGGTTGAAGGCAAGCTAGATGGGGTAGGCAACGATAAAAGTGGGAAGATAACATCAAGAGATGTATGAACAGTAGTCTGACAGAATGTACAATCAAGGCGAGAGACAGACAGTTCTTTAGACCCATTGTAGCCAAACTTCATTGTGGAGATGGCACATGATTGATTGATTGAAAGAGTGCGGTACAAGACGGAAACTGTGGAATGGAATGATTAGGCAAATTTTTGCATCGGTCATAGGACCATTTGCTGGATTCTTTGCTAGTAGATTTAAAAGAGCATTCAAAATAAAGGACTTTGGTGATACCATTCCTGGACATGGTAGATTTATGGACCGCTTTGACTGTCATTTTCTAATGGGGACTTTAATTCATGTGTACTATTCAAGTTTTGTCAAAGTACCAAACCTACATAATATCATTCAGAATCTCCTCATGAAATCTGAACAGGAGCTGCAAGCGTTTTACATGATACGTGATGATCTGATACGGAGGGGCATAAATGATACTGCCATTTGAAAAAACTCTGATTTTTATGTTATTTCAAAGGTTGCATTGTATACTACTTTATTTATTAATTATTTTTATTTAGTGGTGACCAAAATTATTGCATGTTTATGCATTTGTAGACTTTACAGTTATTTTGTTTGTGAATTCCTCCGAAGTCGGAGAGTGTCTGCCTGCACGGCGAGGAACTACCAGTCTACACACCAATAAGCCAGACATGGGACAACGGATACTCACGCAAACCTCAGGTCCTGTATGACATCACACTGATGTTGGACAACAGGATGTCTTCATCCGACATACAGGACTTCACGCTGGAGTTCATAGCCAGCGAACACAAGCAAGCAAGCTTAAATACTTGACAAAACAGGCTTGTTATGATTACCTCCAAAGTCTCCCGAGCTCGGACGTCTGCTGTCTAAAAATGTCAGACGAACTGTATGGTCAGACAGACTTTGTCTAGCACCCATATCAGGCAAACTTGGTCTGCCACTCTGCTCTGGGCGTCCATCAGTGATGCTTGGGCGGCGCAATGACTCAGTCATTCTCGCTGCCAGTTCCCCTGATGAGTAATTGTGTACAAGAAATGAAGGCAGAGCATAACCAATAAAGCAGCTGTTTACTTTTGTTTAAATTACCTTAGTTTAGTTTAGTATAGTCGATGGATCAACATCACGGCACATAGGTGTAACCCATAAGTGCCCCGTTCTACTCCTAACTCTGAGTCTGGAGAATCTCAGCTCAGTGCACGAACTCTGTATCACCAGCGAGGATCCTGAAATACGTTGGGTAGATTTTTAACTCGAAATTTTGCTAGGGAAGCGCAGTTAGTATACTCGTTTTCGATTTCCAACTGCCAAGGGATCTTTTGCGTGCGCAACAATACACACGGGCGTCCGACATCACTACCCAGAGACCAGGGGACACTGTTGCTAGAAGTCCACGTAAAAAAAATCCCGGCCCTAACCTGGGCTTGAACCAGGGACCTCCAGCACTCGAAACGGACACCATACCTCGAGACCACTCAGCCACCCCCCCCCCCCCATTACCCTTACTACAGCCAATCAAGCAACTGTTTACTTTTGCTTAAATTACCTTACCACCTCCAATCAAGCAACTGTTCAGTTTTGTTTAAATTACTGTACCTTACCACAGCCAATCATGCAACTGTTTACTTTTATTTAAATTAAATTATCACAGCCAATCATGCAACGGTTTACTTTTGTTTAAATTACCTTACCACAGCCAATCAAGCAGCTGGTTACTTTTGTTTAAATGACTTTACCACAGCCAACTGTTTACTTTTGTTTAAAATACCTTACCACAGCCAATTAAGCAACTATTTACTTTTGTTAAAATTACCTATCCACAGCTAGTCATCCATCTGTTTAAAAAAAAAATTAAAGTTGTTTAACAACAGCCAATCATGCAAGTGTTTTCTTTTGTTCAAATTACCTAGCAACAACCAATAAAACCACAGATATTGTTTTAAATGTCTAATCATAGCCAATCAAAAATGTTTTTATTTCTTTAAATAATCTAAGTCCTTTCCATTTTAACCCATAACAAGGAACTCACCATGCATGATTGGGTAGTTGTTATATATTATTTTCTTGTTCCCAATTCAGAAATTGTATGAAACAGCTTTATACAGTAACATGCTCTATACATTAAACTGTTTATGCATTAACCCAGTCTATACATTAACCCATTTTTATACATTAAGCAGCCCTACACTTTAAACCCTTTAACGAGGATCTGCTGGCATGGTCTTATGTGCCGGTGACGCACCTTTCAAATGTCTGCCCTATCAAATGTTGATGGTACGTGACACGCCTACCATTTTTGTAACGGGTAACACGTTAGGGTTAGGAATAACAATACGGGACTCTATCGAGGCCCCGTAATTGGAATGAGTACACATGAGGGAATGAGTACACTATGAGGGCAAGTTTCAGTTTTCGGTCTCGGTCAGTCCTACCTGGCACAGCTCGAAGCTTGCCAGAAGGCGACCAGTGGTGTGTAGTAGCAAATATACAAGGGTTAAGTAGATAAGGATCCTACGACGAGCCTAGCAAACCGGTAGGTAATTTATTTGATCCTTGTAAATCTGCTCAAGATCTATGGAGGAAATTTAGAGGAAAGGCGCTAGTCACAAGCGCCGGAACTTCATTTCAGTCGCCAATGCAATCATCACATCCAATGACATTCACAGACTCAACATACACAACCAATGCCATCATCACATCCAATGACATTCACAGACTCAACATACACAACCAATGCCATCATCACATCCAATGACATTCACAGACTCAACATACACAACCAATGCCATCATCACATCCAATGACATTCACAGACTCAACATAGTTAGTTAGTTAGTTAGTCGACAGATCATCCTCGCTGCACATCGAACCAATCAGTCCATAAGTGCTCGGATCCCCTCCTCAGCAAATCCCGCAGCGTGTAGCGGCTAACGACGCCAGTTCTGTGTTGGTTTATCAATCTTCTTTGGCTTCCTGCGTAGTGTTCTTGTTTGGCCACACCTCTTTTAATTTGATGCTCTAGCAGTCTGGCCATTGTTGTAGATTCACAGTCATCACTTGGTTCTCGCAAAAGTCTCACATCACGTAGAGCATTCAGAATGTCAGCCTGGTCCATGGCGCGTCCGCCCTCCACAGTAGCCTCACCTGCGAGCTTGTCAGCCCGCTCATTTCCGTGTACTCCCGCATGCCCTGGCACGAAGATGAAACTAATCTTTGCCAGCCGAGACCGCTTCAGAGGCAGCAACCATTCTCTTCGGATCGACCCCTCCTCTATCCTCTTGATCATGTTCATTGAGTCGCTAAGGAAACAAGCCCTGGTGAATGTCTGTGTCTCGAGCCATGTTATTGCTTTACTTACTGCCATGACTTCCATGGTCAGGCTACTTGTGGTTTCAGTGAAAGCACCAGAGTCCTCCTTCACAATTCTCCCTCCGGCCCGAGCTGTAAAGGCCCATGAGCTTCTCACATGTCGGACGACCGACCCATCTGTGTAGATGACCGCGTCACCGTCTAGCGAATTCTCGAAAATCAACGCTTGTACTTCAGCCTCAACAGCAGCCGGATTTTCTTGTCTGCATTTTCTATCTAATTGGATGCAAACTGAAAAGGATGTGCAGAAGTCTGTTGGCACTTGCACCCACTCCTCGCCAGGTTCTAAGTCCTCAAGTGAACACACCTGTTGAAGAATGTCTTCGGCTTGACCCATCCACGACCGTCCTCTTTTTAACCTGCTGCCCTTCACCTTCCTAATTTCACTATGCAGTGGATGTTGTGTGTTTGCGTTAATTCTGAGGTAGGCGCGTGCCCTGCAAACTTGTATTCTCTCTTCAATGGTTGGAAAATCAAGAAGGTAGCGCATCGCCCTGCATGCTGTATCTCTTGTACATCCAAGAATAATGCGCATAGCTTCATTCTGTATCCTTTCCATCATTTCTATCTGCTTATGGCTGAGAGTCAAGATTGCCATTGCATACTCCAAAACAGACATGACCAGCCCCTCGTACAGAAGACATAGATGGCGCTGCTCACAGTTTGCTGCCGCCATCACCCGCATCGCTGCCAAACCCCGCTTGGCCTTTGTTATCACCTGGTCTATGTGCACATTATAAGCAAGGCTTCGATCAAACCGTATCCCCAGGTAATTCATTGCCTGCGTTCTTTCCACCGTCTCTGAACACAGCATTACAGTTGGTGTTGGATTGTTGACAATATGATTATTCAACGAGAACCAAGTCACTGTTGCCTTTGTTGGGTTAACCATTGCCACAGCTTCATCACACCAAGTACTTATGCGATTGAGTTCGGTTTGTAGTTCCCCAGCAACCTCCTCTCTATCCTTACCCTGACGATACACTAAAACATCATCGGCATATGACAATGTCCTGCCAGGTCCAGTGATCTGCTCACTGGTGATTCTCACTGTGTAGGCGTTGAACAGTACCGGAGATAATGGTGATCCCTGTGGTAGGCCAGGATATATTGTTGTTGGTTCCGAAGTCCAACTGCCACATCTAAAAACTACTTTCCGTTGGAAGAGGGCTGCAGCGATCCAACTAAGGAGGAATGGACTTACGTTTAGTTCAAGAAGCTGAAACATTAAAAAATCCAGTGGTACTCTGTTGTATGCGTCCTCAAGATCAATCGCTGCAGCAACGGTTTCAGTGCCTGAGTGGAAACCTTCATAGACTCAACATACACAACCAATGCCATCATCACATCCAATGACATCCAGTGACATTCACAGACTCAACATACACAACCAATGCCATCATCACATCCAATGACATTCACAGACTCAACATACACAACCAATGCCATCATCACATCCAATGACATTCACAGACTCATCATACACAACCAATGCCATCATCACATCCAATGAAATTCACAGACTCAACATACACAACAAATGCCATCATCACATCCAATGACATTCACAGACTCAACATACACAACCAATGCCACCATCACATCCAATGGCATTCACAGACTCAACATACACAACCAATGCCATCATCACATTCAGTGGCATTCACAGACTCAACATACACAACCAATGCCATCATCACATCCAATGACATTCACAGACTCAACATACACAACCAATGCCATCATCACATCCAATGATATTCACAGACTCAACATACACAACCAATGCCATCATCACATCTAATGACATTCACAGACTCAACATACACAACCAATGCCATCATCACGTCCAATGACATTCACAGAGTCAACATACACAACCAATGTCATCATCACATTCAGTGGCATTCACAGACTCAACACACATATCATCTATCATCATCATTATGTATCCTTTCCTTTGAAGAACGTCGCGCTCATTACGTCCTCTGACAAATCTCTCGATGATCTATTCCCAGTTCCCTTGCCTCATGAGTTTTTATGCCCAATGCATCTCCAATGCTCTGTGTCAGTCTTCGCGCTGATCGACCCATGCCTCTTCTCCTAGAACTACGCCTTCCATTACTGTTCTTTCTTTCTTATATGTTTTTGTTTTTGCCCTCACTCGCTTTGAACTCAACCGTAGTACATACACACTACTAGTAGTGCTGGACTGAATTTTAGATTAGCTTTCTCTATTAAGAGTGTCCCTCGCCATCAGGCGAACACACTCCGACTTCAGAGGTGCTTGTGATATACATCCTCCTCCCCCGATGTGTCTCCACCTTGCCGTGGTGGGGGAGCTTGCGTGTCCCACCGACCCCAAGCGCTGTGACAATGGATATAAACTACATATTGGACAGCTCTTGGGATAGGGACCAGACTAAGAGAGTCACAACCTGCTACTCTGCAGGTAGACTGAGAATAGCAGTCAGAATTTAAACTCAGGCGCACGAAGTCACAAACTTTGTCCAGACACTTACACAAAGGCCTCCATCTGAGAGATGTAGCTGAACGCCTCTAAGCTACACTACCCTTGGATGAGAGAGCCGGGCCGATACTCACCTACCGAATAACGGAAGTGAGATACTGAGCACGCTACATGCCCAGTTCAGGTACCTGTCCGAAGGCTCTCAGCTTGAAGATATGGAGGATCCCCGGATGAGAGGGCCTGCCCGTTTCTCGCTCACTGCTGCACGGAGGTAAGGTGCTGAGCCGCAGCACATGTAGCCTACCTCGTGGGCGAGTACAAAAAGGTTGAAGAAGTGCCCCAGTCGAATGAAATGGCTACGAAAACTGTCTGTATCTAACTCATAGAGAGTAGACAAAGGTGTAAAAACAAGGTGGAAAATGTCTTAATAACCGAAATGGAACGCACACGGCTAGCGATTCCATTGCGTAGTCCGAAGAGAAAGCTTACCTAGTGGATGTCGCATGCAGACTGACCGTTTCTGGTGTGTGATTGAGCGACCAGTGGCAAGCGAGACGCCCAACACATGGAAGTGAGGAATTAAAGCCACCATGAGCAGGACGAGGCAACTCCTCGGGTGAGCCCAGTCTCAGAGCAATATGTGCCGGCTCTGCAATTATGGAAGCCTCCTTGGATAGCGAGGGAATAGTGAATATGTGATGGCATTGAGGGTAGGTCGAGGGTGTGGATGAGTTGTGTGATGGCATTGAGGGTAGGTCAAGGATGTGGATGATTTGTTGGAGTTTTTGCACATGCGGGTGTTTGCTTCAGGCCTGCCGTGACGGCCAGCTAAAATGACTAATATACAAAAGCGTTGTCGTAGGTTTACATCTCTTTTACTGTCCTACTTTTCGTCCGCTCTTCTCATCGTCCTGTAGCACATGTTTTGAAGAACAGCGGTTTGAGTACAACTCCCGAAACACTCTCAAAGTTGAGCCAGTTCCTGTCAGCCCACGATGCTTTTACGAGTCTGTGGTCTGTTGTTATGACATTAGTTGAGTTCATGGGGTTATTGACTTTCACCTCTTGAACTTCGATTTCCTGGCACATCTTCATTTCCGGTCTACCCGCGTTGGTACCACCATACGCGTGATATTCGACCATGTATGTGTCCATTACATAACAGATGGGCAATTTTATATAAGGTGCCGAATTCTCTATAAGGTTGGCTGCAATGGATCTCCAACACTGTCTGTCTATCGCCTTGACTGTACATTATGTCATCATGACACTTGGGAGACTGCTGCCAAAGACCGAAATTCGTAGCGTTCATCATTACACAAGGGTTTTATCACTTGTGAAGCAAACAGGGCTGCAAGAGCTGTGGAAAAAAATAAGCCGGACCAAAAAAGCACCGCTGGAGATCCTCCTCCTGGAACGTCAAGCAATCTTTTCCCACATTGTGAAAGAACATATTGAGCCAAAATAGGCCTTGTCAGCCATCTTAGAACTCACGGCTCCAAACTTTCAACTCCACGGGATGAAGTGAATGGTCATCATCATTCTTGATGGACATAACTTAAACACATTCTGTCAGAATACTTTTCATCCATCTGTTGATGTTATCTTCCCACTTGTATCATTTCTACCTTTTGCTCGCTTACCTTCAACTTTACCCTCCAGTATGGTTTTTATAAGAATGTTACGTTTGTTAATGTGACCGAAATATTTCACTTGCCTCTATTTCATTCCTTTCATCAACTCTCTTTTCATTTGTAGTTTTTCTAACAGTGTACAAAAATTCACATCCCCGGCGAGGAACAATAATGGCGTAAACTGGTTACTTACTAGTTGTTACCAGTTTATTTTTATCTTTCTTTCATCAGCTATCTTTTCATTCGCAGTTTGTCTAACCAGTGTGCAAGACTTCACATCGTCAGCGAGAAATAACAGCATGTAACCAGTTTATTTCTGTTGTTTCTCTTCCTCGCTTTGAACTCAGGCGTAGTCCATACCCGTACTACTACTGCTAGTGCATTGGACTGATGTTCGCGTGTGGATTAGCTTCCCCTATTACCAGTGTCCCTCGCCATCAGGCGAATTGACTCCGAATACTGTAATGTACGTACCCAAGTCAAGGACGAGAAACCAACACTGTAGTCATATTGGCCGTTGAAGAGGTTGAAACCGCTGTCTCGACATCAGTACACCGGAACTGTAAGAACGATCGTTCTTATCCATTCGGTCACGCTGTCCTTCCACCCAGTTTATGATTATGGTGGTCTCTAACAGGTACCAGTCTACCTGCATGGGCAGAACAGAGAGGCAGTTAAAGAATAGTATAGTCTAACACATACCCAATTGTTGTGACAGAATAATAAACAAATACGATAGGAACCCGGCCAAGCCGACACACCAAAACATCCTACGTAATCGATTGGACGGCACATTCTGTAAACCGGTCACTTGATTGACAGTGACAATACGTTTCGCTCAATGGTCGCTTGTTTGTTAAAGGTCGCTGAAGCCTTCCTCATAAATCGACATAAACCAGTCTCGTGCAAATAGAAAGACACGATAATCAGTTTAAAATTACCATGGTAGACAACTGAAATTAAAATGGGAATATGTGTACATTTCAGCTTGACGGATTTATCTGATCACTTTAAGTTAGATTGTGTGATGTCTGCAGTGCCACTGGAACTAGATGGACGCGGACTAGGGGGTGAGGGCAAAGGAGTTGCGCGATCACTTCCTCACTATAATCCAATCTAAAGCGCAGCGCAAGTCATTCGTTCTTCATCAAAAGATGCAATGGATGAATGGTCCTCGTCATTCATGACGAACGAACATCGCACCTGACGAGATGCAGCGAAATATGCCAGACACTAAATCGCGCAGTCTATTGTTTGTGTCCTCGTTATTCAACAAGAATCGCTTTACCTCAGACTGCCTTTTGTACGATGGAAAATATAATGACTAATAAAATAATATAAGCAGGAAAACGAAAACGAGTGATGAAGTGCTAAATAGAACCTGTACTATTTTATGGATGACAAATGTGGACAATGAGCAGCCAAGTTGGAAAACATCTATATGTTATGTTGTTTGTCCATCAAGAATGATGATGACCATTCATTTCATCCAGTGGGGTTGAACGTATGGAGCCGTGAGTTCTAAGATGGCTGATAAGGCCTATTTTGGCTCGAAATGTTCTTTGACAATGTGGGCAAAGAATGCTTGACGTTTCTGAAGGAGGATTTCCTGCAGTGGTTTTTCTGTTCTGCCTTTTCTTCACAGCTCTTGCAGTCCTGGTTGCCTCACACGTGACTGCACCCTTGCGTAATGATGCACTGTCTCTGGCTGCAGCCTCCCAGGTGTCATGATGAATTCCAAAAGCATTCAGTGAGATTTTCAGAGTGTCTTTAAAGCGTTTCCTCTAGCCGCCTTGGGAGCGTTTACCACAACTCAGCTCGCCGTCAACAAATTCGTTTAGGGAGCCTGTGATCTAGCATGCAAGTCAAGTGACAAGCCCAGCGAATCTGATTCTTCATTAGTAGAGTGTGGATACTGGGCACGGACGCTCTTTCTAGGACTTCAGTGTCTGGGAACTTGTCTTGCCATTTAATCTTCAGTAACTTCCTAAGGCAGACTGTGTGGAAGTGGTTTAATTTCCTAGCGTGTCGATGATAAACAGTCCAGGTTTCACAAGCATATAGCAGTGTAGATAATACAACTGCTTTGTAGACTTTCAGCTGTGTTTGCAGGCTTATTCCATTTCTGTCCCATACATTCTTGTACAGTCTGCCAAAGGCCGCGTTGGCCTTGGAGATTCTTGCATTCACTTCATCATTAATTGTGGCAGCTTGTGACACAGTGCTGCCAAGATAAGTGAATTTGTCCACAAAACTTAGACTATGACCATTCATTTTATATTCGGCACGGTGTGATTATGAAAACATCTACTGTCATTGGAAATGCGGTTTCTGAGTGAAATGTAAAGAATATCATGCACAGACAGAAAATCCAAAGAGCAAGTCTTACAAGAAAGTTTGAAAACCTGAAAATAATTAGAGAAACTATAGGTAGACAGCCAAGAGATTTTCGGTACGTTATGAAAGGAAATAAACTAGAAATCTTGGTGACAACTGGCAAGATTGAGGGGAAAAGAACAAGGGGAAGTCAGTGAGACAAATAGTTGGATGGCATCACCGAGAAACAAACACAACTGATCCACGAGTCTGGTGATCGTGTGAGATGGCGAAACATGACCGACAAAGCTTATATGCATGGCACATGATTATGGTAAGCTCATGATTCAATACAGAACAAACGGACTTCAGAGATTCATCATAGTTACTTTATCCCTGGGCGTGTGACAAGGGGAGGTAATTATATGGTGTCATATTTACACGACACCTGGACATGTGACAAGGAAAGATCATTGGAAGTTGTGTCCTATTTACACGATCATTGGACATGATACAGGGGATATTATTAGCAGATGTGTCCTATTTACACGAAACCTGGACATGTAACAAAGATATATTATTAGAAGTTGTGTCAATTAGACGATCCCTGGACAAGTGACAAGGGGAGATAATTAGCGGCTGTGTCCTATTTACACGATCCCTGAACATGTAACAATGAGAAATCATTAGACGTTGTGTCCTATTGACACGAACCATGGACATGTGACTGTCGTGATAAGTACTTTCTCTCTACTATAGTGTCTTGAGAGATTATACTTCTATAGTGTCGTCCCTTTAGTGAGGGGAATCAACACCCACATTTGATCAAAACCCATATCATATTCTGGAGAAATCCACCAGATTCCGCCCACAACACTCCGTCAGCATGTAGACACCTCTTTCTCTCTCACTCTCTATCACCACTGGACTGTGCCCCCTCTCATTCCACCCCATCATAACATACTTGACAAAAAATTTATTTAAGCAAAGAGTATATGTGTGTGTGTGTGTGTGTGTGTGTGTGTGTGTGTGTGTGTGTGTGTGTGTGTGTGTGTGTGTGTGTGTGTGTGTGTGTGTGTGTGTGTGTGTGTGTGTGTGTGTGTGTGTGTGTGTGTGTGTGTGTGTGTGTGTGTGTGTGTGTGTGTGTGTGTGTGTGTGTGTGTGTGTGTGTGTGTGTGTGTGTGTGTGTGTGTGTGTGTGTGTGTGTGTGTGTGTGTGTGTGTGTGTGTGTGTGTGTGTGTGTGTGTGTGTGTGTGTGTGTGTGTGTGTGTGTGTGTGTGTGTGTGTGTGTGTGTGTGTGTGTGTGTGTGTGTGTGTGTGTGTGTGTGTGTGTGTGTGTGTGTGTGTGTGTGTGTGTGTGTGTGTGTGTGTGTGTGTGTGTGTGTGTGTGTGTGTGTGTGTGTGTGTGTGTGTGTGTGTGTGTGTGTGTGTGTGTGTGTGTGTGTGTGTGTGTGTGTGTGTGTGTGTGTGTGTGTGTGTGTGTGTGTGTGTGTGTGTGTGTGTGTGTGTGTGTGTGTGTGTGTGTGTGTGTGTGTGTGTGTGTGTGTGTGTGTGTGTGTGTGTGTGTGTGTGTGTGTGTGTGTGTGTGTGTGTGTGTGTGTGTGTGTGTGTGTGTGTGTGTGTGTGTGTGTGTGTGTGTGTGTGTGTGTGTGTGTGTGTGTGTGTGTGTGTGTGTGTGTGTGTGTGTGTGTGTGTGTGTGTGTGTGTGTGTGTGTGTGTGTGTGTGTGTGTGTGTGTGTGTGTGTGTGTGTGTGTGTGTGTGTGTAATGTGTATAATGTGTCGTATATTCTAAGGTGTATATGTAGAAATCAGACCACAAAGCTCAGGATCAGAGTCCACTCATCATGGCAAGGAATACACGACATCAACAGAGTCAGCACAATTGACCTCACCAAAGATGCGTCTCTCCCGCCAGACGTTGTCCACCTCCAGGAGCTTTGATAACCACGAAGCTTGGTCACCACTTAAATATACAGTCTGGGACTGATCCTACCTTATCCCTAAACACTGTTCCTAAATGTTGATAGAAAACTGAGACCACACAATTCCTGCACAGTGAATAGCGGAACACTGTCCCGTGAACATGACATTCTTCCTTCCTACGAAAATGTTCTAAAGTTTTCACTATTAAACAGTCATTGTGGTAAGTTCTGAGGTTCTAATCTCCTTGTTATATATAACAAACACTCTCTAAAGTTTTGATTTCATGTAGTGTGAAAGTCAATCACTACTGTTCCAATTATCAGTGGAGTGAAAATCCATCACTACTGGTTTATTCACGAATGGTATGAAAACTTAAAAAAAAACCATTACTATGTTGCTGTCCACAGGTAGTGTGAAATATTATCACTAATGTTCTCAGTATTTATCCTGTAGGATACTTATATAATTCAGCTCCACAGAGCCATGTTATTTCAAACCTTTTCTAGCATAGGCCCAGTGAGAAGGTCTCTGACTAATCCTCCTGCACCAAAGTTATCCCGGATCTGACTTTTCAATGTTTCCGTGGTTTTCATCTTAACCTGCGGGAACCTGTGAAATATAGAGTACATCTGGTGAGAGCCACCCTGTCACTGATCCCTATTAGATGAACGTAGGCCACTGGCCTCGCTCAGATAAATAACAGTGAACCAAACTCTGTCATGGACAGATGAGCTCATCATATAGGTCTGAGTCAGAGTAAGACAAGGGAAGACCAAAATAGAAAGTGCAGGACCCCAGCAGCCACCCCACTGTAAGATCCCACCATTGGACATTTCCCCTATCCCCCCAACCAACCTCAATCCTTTTAATTATCATCCCCCTTCACTATTCATAACCAGCTGAGCAAATTGATTTCCCATACCAGTTAATTTTAACAAGGCAACTTCCTACTGTCGCCGACACTCCTTGAACGACTAACCACAACACAACACTATGTTAATGACCTAAACTTTATTTATCCCTAGACTGTACTACATTACTCACATCTAATGTTTACTAGTAATTACCTTATGAAAACTCCACTGTCCCTTAATTGAATCTTATCCTTGTCATAACAGACACATGTCCAACCATGAAAAAAAAAATGGATATTAGAACATACGATTCTCTTTTTCTACACCAGGATAAGGCTATTCGAATTACGTCCGCCTAGGTTGACTTTTTTTCTGCACACTAACGGAACCTAGTCTAGTTTTCTCATTTCCAGTCGGGGATTGTCCTTTGATGTCACACAGGTGTCCCAAGGGCAGACTATCTTTGTCACTAACCACGCAAGAGTAGCTTATTTCCCCCTTGTTACAACGAAAACAACCCGGTGTTTTCCATTCATTCTCCCGGTCGGGCAAACCTCATGCTGACGTTTCCTTTGAAGTAGGAGAATTCTCAAGGACTCCCGACTGTCTTGATCTCAGCGCAACTAGAAGATTCTTGTATAAGACAGAGTAGTTCAGCACTCTACCCTATACCAGGTAAAAGAAAGACACGCTAAAGCAAACCACATAAATCCTAGTATAGACTTATCCTTCTGACTGTACAGACACCTTACTCTACCCACCCTAAATGACTCTTCAGCCTAAATGATGTCGACTCTCTATACTACGTTTACACACGAGAGTTCCCTATGCTAGTGTTTTACTCTACATCTATATATATGTAATCACCTTATTGAATTTTATTTTAGGCCTAGAAGTACATCATTTAAGGGACAGGGCTGGTTATCTTTACACAACCTACACTCTGTGATATATTTTCTATTTTCGGCACTGAATCAAATCCACACCCGCCGATCGTAAATACAATCTTCAACTGATTTTTAAAACAGTAAATTCAGTCCAAAGTTAATGGTTGGACTACGTCATTTGTTTTGTTCTTAACCCCTCAGCCTCTGTTCTTTTCCCTGGTTGTTTTATCTCCGTACAACCGTACTGATCACCGTCTTGAATAAAGACGATCTCCCGTTCTATCGTGATTTTTTCCGTTTGATCAAAGGACTCCGTTCACAGTATTTCAACCCGATCCAACTGTTTGATCATGCTTCGAACGTCCCGGCTATAAACGATCTTCCTTGACATCGTTAATTATCCTTTGATCTCGCCTAGTTTTACCGGAGACAACGCACTCTACGTTCACGTCTTTCAAAAGTACGGCGATTGTTTGAAGTAACGATCGTTTCCCTTAAAAAATTACAGGACCATGAATTTCTCACTTAACTGTTTCTGTCGTTTAATCCATTAGGAGCGACACCTGCCAGCCAACTCACGACATATAGACCAACCAGCACTCATTGGGTAGTGTGGCCAATACTATGCCGGGCTGCTTTCCTTCCCTGAGTTGGTCAATACACATACATATGGATACTTTTACATTCCGAGCTAATTCCATCCTAAGACTGCGTGTTTTCACTGTAAAAGCACCATTTGCTTCCTTGACAGTTTTGCATGTTCCTCTTGCTGTTAATGCTCATGTACTACGTTTGCCCTGTGCCAGAGATCCAAAAGATTCCAACCAAAATCTTAACGAACTAAAGCAAACCGAAATAGGTTGTTTGACATAAGTATGCCACATATTAAACGTACTGGAGAGCTTTGGCCGTCATAGACCATAACATTAGGAGGGGAAAATCCCAACTGCACCTCCCAGAGATAGAGGATGGGGAACATACCTCGGCGTGGCAAACGTTGCCCTAGGTACCGAGTATCTATCGGGATTAAGTGGACAACATTGAAGCTGAGCTGAGCAGGGCACTCACATGTCCTGACAGCCGGAAATGGCTGTCAAAGGCAGAGGTAAAAGACCCCTATGTGGACGGCATGGAGAAACCACCACATTATCTTACAAAGATTTAATGAAAAGTCACATTTTGGAGCATTTATAACATCATACGGAAGGTGCACAACATAGATTAAGAGCTGAATAGGGCAAGCAAAGGCTGTATTTCAGAAAATGAAAAGTATCTTATGCAATACGTCACTATCATTGAATGTAAGACAGAGAGCGCTGAAGTGCTACATAGTGCCTGTTTTGCTGTATGGCAATGTATGAGTCTTGGAATGTAAATGAACAAATTAGTTAAGAACCTGGAAGCAACAGAGATGTGGTTCCTTAGACGAATGTTGCGAATTCCTTGGATTGCCAAAGTAACTAACGACGATTGTCTGAAAGAGGTTAATGAAACTGAAACTAGAACATTATATACAACAATAAGACAAAGACAAACACATTTTTGGGGTGATGTGATGAATAGAGAGGATGTGTAGAACATCGTGGCGACTGGAAAGATTGAACGGAGAGTGGAAGAGGCCGTCCAAGAGAAATGATGCTGGACGAATTCAGACTGTGGCAGGGAGGAATGTCAGCAGCAATGTTGATCCACAACATCAAAGACCGATATATGTGGAGAGCCGTGAACGCTTACGCCAGCCGGCATGATATTTGGTGATGATGATGCCACATACAGGTGATCGTTACCTACCGGGTTTACTGGGGTGTAACCTCACCCAGGTAATTGGGTAGTAATCGCCGAGCTCAATGGTAACTCTAGTTACATGGGGATCATTGGGGCACGTGTCATCATCTCCATCCGTAACTTCCGCGTAGGAGGATCTTCCGTATGCTAGGTCCACTGTCAACAGATGCAAGAGAGTACATGAGGAGGGGTCTTTTAGGGAGTTACAATTTTAATTAAATGAAACATTCGGGAGATGAGAACTTCGCTAGGTTTGTTGTTGTTCGTACTCTTCCACGGTGTTTGCAAACAACCAGTCCATCCACCAGCGTCGGTGAAGGTAGCCTGTATCTGCTCTTAGACGCATTCATCATACATGAGCCTACTCTGTTATCTTAGACACATTCATCATACATGAGCTTACTCTGTTATCTTAGACACATTCGCAACTCACAATCAATCTCTGATTCATGATAGAAACGTAGACAACAAAGTGAGCTTCTTGTGAATCAAACACGCGAAACTCGATGTGGGATAATCCAGGATTCTGTACGGCTTGTTGGTTGATGTGTATTCATAATTATTCACTTTACATCTGAATTAATGGAGATGTTTTTGTTGTGTGTTTTCCTCCATACTCGTTATAGCATGTATTGGCAGCATACGCCTGGAAGCACAGCACGACAAACAGGATAACATTTCAGAATTGATCTTTGCCAACGTCAAGTATTGATAGCAGAAAATGAAGTATGCATGCATACATACATACACAATTTTTATATACGGGCGTGCATTCATATTATCATCCATTCAAACAGGTAGAAATGTATACATAAAGACAGAGAAATAAAAGCAGACATATAGTCTTACAAATAAGCAGATACCTTTACATACATTTATATGTACTCACATATAAAATAATATGCAATCATAATAAATAGCCAAACACGCATACATATAAGGTGTCAGATCGATCCTGGACTCGGTCATTCGGTTCACTCGGACCCTCAATCATTCGGTTCACTCGGACGATCAATCATTCGGTTCACTCGGACGCTCAATCATTCGGTTCACTCGGACGCTCAATCATTCGGTTCACTCGGACGCTCAATCATTCGGTTCACTCGGACGCTCAATCATTTGGTTCACTCGGACGCTCAATCATTCGTTTCACTCGGAGCATCCTGGGAGTCGTCTCTAGAGCTAAAGTGTTCATTCTCTGAGCTACAATTTCTGCAGGTCGCCCTGCGGAAAGATACCGAACCATATGGAATAAAACTCGGTGCAATGGAGCAGACACTCTCCATTAAAACGCTCTTCAAATCACGCACACAGAAATAACTACAAACAGATCTGAAAAGGATGCTACATCCAAGGAAGGCAGCAGGCTCGCAATATAAAAGGTTAAGTAGGTCAGGAGCCTATGACAGGCCTAACAAACCCGTAAGGAATTTATTTGACCCTTGAAATACATTATTTCACGAATCATGGAAGAAATTGGAGAAAAGGTATTGTCAGGGGGCTGTAACTTCAAAAACCCATCCCCACGACGCTTAACTGCAAAAGTAGAAGACAACAATAATACAAACAACAACAATAACATAAACAACCTACCATATTGACAACTGGGGCCAAACCGGCGTTCCTGGCACCTGGCATTGTCTGAGCACTGGCCTCGACTACCGCATGTGGTTATGTTGCATCGGCATTTGTACTGGCATCTGGGGCCGAACCATCCGGCCTCACACGCCTCTCCTCCTGAAAGCAAATAACGTGACATTTAAGACACAGACATGAAGGCCTTGTGACACATAATAGAGACATATTTGACACAGTGTCTAGTGATACTTATAGGGCCTTTATGTTTCACCTGTACTTGCCATTCTAGAGACACATTTAAGACCTCATTAAGTTGAGGTGTGTCTGGCTGCCTGCCTGTCTCACAGCATGGTAATGTGTATTGTTTATGTTAACAACTTTCATTTGACAATGTTGGTGTGTGTGTGTGTTTGCGTGAGTGTGTGTATGTGTGTCTGTGTATGTGTCTGTGCGTGCGTGTGTGTGTGTGTGTGTTTGTGTGTGTGTGTGTGTGTGTGTGTGTGTGTGTGAATGTAACATGCACAAAGATGAAAGAAAGGAAGGGTGGAATGTAAGACGGGCCTGTGTGCCCAATTTGTGACAGTTTGAATATCAAGTCCGTTCGTTCGTTGTGTCTACTTGTGCGTCTTTTATCATCAGCGTAGTTGTCTCTCAGGTGTAACAGTCTCTCAGGTGTGACAGTTATTTCACACCATAGCATACTCAACAACAGTGGCTGCTTAATCTTCCCCGTGGGGGAGGAGGTGGGTGGAGACCGAAAACCAGTCCACGCCCTATCCTTTTCTATGTCCAGCAGCTTCCTTTATGTCCTGGCAGGATTTTTCATCTCTATAATCCTCTTCTGCAAGTGTCTATAGGTCTCCAGCGATTCCGTTTGCATTGTGAGCTCAAGCAATCGAGTGTCTACTTATATTGTCCTCAAGTGTTATCAATGTGTGTCCAATTCAAACGACCAACCCATCAACCAAGCAATCAATGAAAAACCAACTATCTATTCAAACAACTAACCAACCAAACAACAAAAAACCAAACTCCCAAAAATCAATTCCAACCAAACATTCACCCAAATAATCATCTAAACAACGTAGAAGCCAACCACCCAAACCTCTCTAAAATAATTTACAGAAGAGTGGATCAACTTCATTGCACCTGGTTTCATTCCATATGATTATGTCTCTTTCCTCACAGTGATCAAACTACGTAGCTCCAGCGAAGACCCCAGTGAGTCTCCACAAAAGACGACGTCCGGAATAGTACCCACAACCGTCGGAGCGCAAGGGAATCACATTAACTACTATGCTACGGAGACCCTCAGCCAACCAAACAACCTGTCAACCCACCAAACAACAAATAAATCATTCAAGCAACAAATCAACCAGATTACCAACCCATCACACAACAAACGAAACATTCAACCTACCTAGCATCCCATCAAACAACGAACAAAACATCCAACCATCCGAATAACCTACCAATCAGCAAAACAACACACCAAACATTCAGTCATCAAAGCAACCAACCTACCAACCCACCAAACAGGCCACCAAACATCCAACCAACCTAGCAACCTACTAACCTACCAATCCACCAAACAACAAACCAAACCGTCAACCCACCAACAAACCAACCTACCAACCCACCAAACAGCTCACCAAAACCCCATCAAACAGGCCATCAAACAGCCCACCAAACAACCCACCAATCAGGCCACCAAACATCCAACCAACCTAGCAACCTACTAACCTACAAATCCACCAAACAACAAAAGAAACAGTCAACAAACCTACCGACCAACCAATCTACCAGCCCACCAAACAACAAACAAAGCATTAATTATTCAACCAACAAACTTTTCAGCCCACCAAACAACCCACCAAACAATCAACCAACCACCCAATCTACCAATCCACCAAACAGCAAACCAAACATTTAACCAACCTCACCAAACAACGAACACATCATCCAACCACTCAAAAACCTACCAACCCACCACACAAGAAATCAAACATCCAACCAACCAACTGAGACAGTTGACAGCTACACTCGCCTGGTTGTCCCGAGGTTGCCCAACACACAAACAGTCTCCACGCCAACACAACCAGCAACGCCACATCCAGCTGACGCATCCTTCCACCAGAAACCTCAGCTGCTACAACCCGCTCTGTTTGAGACAGAAATATTTGCAGCAAATAGTCACCGGCCACGTTTCCACAAAACGCTGGAGCTGAAATGGCTCAAGAACCGGAAATCGGATCTCTCGGAACATTCCCACTCCTCCAGCAACTCCGCGCGCATCTCCAACAACCAGTGAAGAGTCACAATACCCAGGGTACCAGTTATAACCTGATTATGTCTCCGTCTAACCTTTCCTAAGGGAACTGTGTATCGGCCATATCCTCCCGCCTTCTACCAAACATATATAAGCAAAGGTGACCATTATTAAGTGACACGCTGAGTGGAGAAGACCGTTACGCTCTCCGCTAACAGCTATCTCTTGTGTCTTTGGTAAGTTGGACCGCTGATTGGCGCCCATGTTGTTCTGCCCTGAACGAACATGTTCCCTCTATGTCTACTTCTGACACTAACACTCGCATTTTTTCAGATTGTCGTCCAATCGTCTCCACGCTGTCTCTTCTCATTACGTAACCAACAATGCCAGCTGTTATATCAGAATACGAACAATGAAACACGTTGTGGCCTTTTCTCTTGTAATTCTTGGATACTGGATTTCTCAACCACCAATGAGCTTCTGAGAAATGCAAAGAATACCATGGACAGATAGAAAAACCAATGACCAAGTACTACAGGAGACAAATGAAAATCGTAGATTGATTAGAGAAATTAGACGTAGACAGTCAACATTTTTTGGACATGTTATGAGAAGATATGGACTGGAGAACTTAGTTACAACTGGCAAGATCAAAGGGAACAGACCAAGAGGAAGACCGAGAGAAAATACCGGGATGGCTTGGTCACATGGCATGGACGAGACAGGAACACTGAGCTGATCCACGACTCTGGTGATCGAGTGACATGGCGAGTCACGACCGCCCACGCTTTCCGGCATGGCACATGATTGATTGAATGAGCTTCTTAGAATTCGTTGGAGAAACAACAGCCATGCGGTTTCCAGTTCTGTTCTATTTAAAAATATACAGGATACCAGTGTATCAAGGAATACAGAGGTACAAGAAGTGCGCGGAGGTTCATAGCGAAATGGTGTTTACTGCAGGAGAGCCTGAGATATAATACCATATATTTAGCCTGAGAATGGAGGTGGGAGAAGTCGCTGAGACGCAACAAAACACATATTTCGTGATTGTAACAGACAGAGCACTATGAGAAGGGTGAAGACAGGCGCGATTTGGATGGATTGGCATACTTCAATTAAAATATCAAAGATAGGGAGCATCCGTTGTAGCTTTTACCCCATTGCATTTTGGCGTTTTGGGGAACGAAGATGCAGACATATCGGCTGGTAGGTCACCGCTGCGTGGAATATTAGTGCAGGATAAGGCAGATGGGGTCAAGGCCATGTGAGATTATGTGTATAGTGGGGATGAACCAATACACCATCAATGCCTGGTGAGAATGGTGCTGCACGGATTGACAAGATGATCTGAGCGACACTCAGTTCGAGGAACTGTCAAACTGACACATAATAAGATTGTAACTGACACCATTAGTAATGAGACTCTTATCCGGTTTTACAACATTAGGACTAAGCGCTGATTGCAGTGTCTTGAGTGAAGTGATATCGGGTCCTGACTCAACTCAAGGAATAAAGAGTTGTAATCTCCTTTTCTTTAATGTACTATAGATTAGGGCAAGACTAAACAGGATGACTAGGTTTACTTAATGGCATTATTAATTCTCTGACATGTTGAATACATTTTGAAATTGGGCAATATCAACTTGATCAAATAGAATTGTCCTGGGTGCTACGGTGATGGCGCTCTCACAAATTCAGCTTGAACCGACCTCATTAGGAGTACTAGACTAAAGGAATGGGGACCACATCAGCACCTACACCTCACAACATATACTGAGAAAATCAGCAGCATCTACGACTGTGTCCTGAGTGTCATTAAGTCGACTTTTTAAACCGAGAGTTCAAGCTATTCTGCAATGCCATCACACTAAGTCTTTAAGTTACACTTCCTCGCACTCGGATTTAGGGGAAGCTGAGTCGCAAAGACAACTTATCAAAAATATCAGAAAGAGGCAGTTCTTTTTTCTTTGGCCGCGTTATGAGAAGACAAAAACTGGAACATGTGTGACAGCGTGAACGAACTGCCGAAGCAGAGAGAGGAAGACAGCGTGAGAATATTCTTACATTTGTGTGGTATGGAGAGGAAGGGAGCCAACACATGAATGGATCAACGACGGTGAGTAATTTGTGGAGAGGCATGATCGCTCACGCCAGACGGCAAGGCATTTGATGATGATGATTGTGTCATAATGCCATAGTGTAGATCTATCAGTGTTTATCCCATTACTATATTGTTTTTATATATTGTCTTTCTATGTTAATTAATGCCGGTCTCTCTGGCCGAGGGGTTACAACACTTTCTCCGTAATCCCGTTAATCACGCAGAGTCTCGTAGCAGGGCGAGAGCTGGGAGCGGTTCGACCCCCGCTGGTGACTTGCGGGATAACTGAGACGGCCGCTCAGAAAGAAATGGCAAACTACTGAGCGTAATCTTGTCAAGAAATCAACATACAGCTGAAAGATGCTGATGTTGACAGCGATGTCCTGTAAAGGATATGCAAAACAAACAAACATGTTAATTAATATATTTACATGTAATTTTTTTTTTTTTTTTTGCATATTATTTTTATAGGACATCGCTGTCAACACCAGCATTTCACTTGGGAAGTTTACGTTCAGTAGTTTGCCATTGCTTTCCGAACGACCGGCTGACAACCCGTTAAAGCCCAGCGCAACGCTACATGTACTTAGGTGCTGTAAAAGTGCTTGTTTTTATTGTTTGTACAAGAAATCTAACAATACATGTGTGTTTTATTATATGGCTGTACAGACCTTTGTAAACATGATATAGTAAAGGTAGTCACATAGCCGACAGCGCATCCAGATATTAGTTCTAAGGTCTTCTTATAAATATGTATTCGCTTGTGCGCATTGAAATCCAGCGTAGTCCACGATTGACTGATGTTTGTGAATGGACCAGCTTTCCCTATAGCCAGTCTCCCTCCGACTTCTTGTATACTTGTAATTTACGTCCCCAAGTCAAGGACGGGAAGTAAACATTTTAGTCCACTGACCCCGCTGAACCCGCTAACTCACCATCAGCATACCGGAAGATTAAGACCGAGTGATTATATCCATTCTGCCATGCCGACCCCCATCCCTCATATAATTTCAGAGTTGCCAGCTTCCTTCCTCGTGGTCTCTCGTTTCGAGACAATTCCTCAGAAAACAACAGAATTAAAATGGTTTCTTATATGAGGTGGGGTCGACTCCAGGGATCCCGCAGTGGGGAAATGAATCGTGTCTGTTCTTAGAGCTTCTACTGGGTACAGAGGAAGTGCTATAGCAGAATAAATGCATCCCTTAAGATTAGCTACCAGCTTTAACACGACGACTTAGTTAAATGGCGAATGTTCCAATTAACACGTGGACTTAGTTAAATGGTGAATGTTCGAATTAACACGTGGACTTAGTTAAATGGCGAATGTTCGGATTAACACGTGGACTTAGTTAAAAGGCGAATGTTCGAATTAACACGTGGACTTAGTTAAATGGCGAATGTTCGAATTAACACGTGGACTTACTTAAATGTCGAATGTTCGAATTTACACGTGAACGTAGTTAAATGGCGAATGTTCGAATTAACACGTGGACTTAGTTAAATGGCGAATGTTCGAATTAACACGTGCAATTAGTTAAATGGCGAATGTTCGAATTAACACGTGGACTTAGTTAAATGGCGAATGTTTGAATTAACACGTGGACTTAGTTAAATGGTGAATGTTCGAATTAACACGTGGACTTAGTTAAATGGCGAATGTTCGAATTAACACGTGGACTTAGTTAAATGGCGAATGTTCGAATCCCACATTTAAATCTGTCATGTTTGGTGATTAATTTGCACGTATGAGGTGATAGTGTAGACGTGTATGCCGGACAACACTCTGTAGGGGGAAGCAATAGGGGAGTCTATAGCCGACAGCACACCAGGCAAGTTTATACAACACTCTAGTTTACTGTCTCAACACTAACTAGATACGTGGGGCTAGCGAAGTGAGTCGCTGTGGTGTAGATCAAACAGCAATAGAGTGCATGGTGAATGATCGAGTCTGTGAGTGGATTTAAAAGTAATAATAACAATAGTATTAAATAAGAATATTAATAGCAGTAATAGCAGCATAAGAAAAATAAGTTTTAGTAGTAGAAGTAGAAGAACATTAAGTAGTAGTAGTAGTATTAGTAGTAGTAGTAGTAGTAGTAGTAGTAGTAGTAGTAGTAGCAGCAGCAGCAGCAGCAGCAGCAGCAGCAGCAGCAGCAGCAGCAGCAGCAGCAGCAGCAGCAGCAGCAGTAGTAGTAGTAGTAGTAGTAGTAGTAGTAGTAGCAGCAGCAGCAGCAGCAGCAGCAGCAGCAGCAGCAGCAGTAGTAGTAGTAGTAGTAGTAGTAGTAGTAGTAGTAGTAGTAGTAGTAGTAGTAGTAGAAGAACATTAAGTAGTAGTAGTATTTGAGGTAATGGAGGTAGTAGTAGTAGTAGTAGTAGTAGTAGTAGTAGTAGTAGTAGTAGTAGTAGTAGTAGTAGTAGTAGTAGTAGTAGTAGTAGTAGTAGACGAACATTAAGTAGTAGTAGTATTTGAGGTAATTGATATAGTAGTAGTAGTAGTAGTAGTAGTAGTAGTAGTAGTAGTAGTAGTAGTAGTAGCAGCAGCAGCAGCAGCAGCAACAGTAACAGTACTAGTAGTAGTAGTAGTAGTAGTAGTAGTAGCAGCAGTAGTAGTAGTAGTAGTAGTAGTAGTAGTAGTAGTAGTAGTAGTAGTACTAGTAGTAGTAGTAGTAGCAGCAGTAGTATTAATGGTTGTGGTAGTAGTTGTAGTAGCTATGACCGTAGTCGCTTTAGTAGTTATAAGTTATCAGTTGGGGTATCTCTATTGCACTCCGGACAGGTCCATAGGTGCTCATATCTCCCCCCCCCCCCCACCCAGCATATGCATCAGTGTTCGGTGGCTAATAGTGCCAGTTTTGTGCTGGTTGACGAGGCACCTCGTTTTCCCAATGTACTTCTCGTGTCTGGCCGTGCCAATTCTTACACCCAAGTCTGTCATCCTGGACAGCGATGTAGAAATGTGGATTCACTGCCGTCAAAGTCTTCTGTTCTCGACATGTCTTTAAGGACGTTAATAACATCGGCACGATCCATGGGCTGGCCATCTACAGGGGGTGCAGAGCCAGCCAGTTTATCAGCTCGTTCATTTCCCTCGACTCCCGCATGTCCCGGGACGAAGATGAAGGTTACTTTACGAACAACAGACTTCCGCAGCGACTCAGTCCACTGTCTACGTACAGATCCAGCTTCGACCTTCCGAATCATGCTCATTGAATCACTTAGTACACACACGTTGGTATAATGCTGTGATTCTAACCATATGAAAGCCCGTGTAACTGCCATCACATCCATCGTCATGCTGCTCGTGGTCATGGAGTGGGCACCACTGGATTCTTGAACGGTTCGGCCCGCTGGGCGGGCTGTAAATGCCCACGCACTTCTCTGCCGCTTTACAACAGATCCATCTGTATAGATGAGCCGATTTAGTAGTAAGAAGAAGAAGGGACGGAAGAAGAAGAGGAGTAGATAGAGGAGGAAGATGCATAGGGAAATACTTAGAAGGTGGTGATGGAAGAGTGGTAGTTGTAGAAAATATAGTAAAAGAAGAAAGAGACAACTAAATTGACTGATATTGGTCTCTGAAAGAATGAACCATACCAAAGTCAGTAATGAAATGACGCGAAATGGCTGCTATTCAAAAACAGAAACAAATGCAGCGCCCACACGAAACAATAAACTAATGCAAAAACTACATGTACACGTTGTTAGAACCATCACTACCAGCGGTTGCCCAGCTTGTAGACTGACCAGGCTGCATCGCCTCAAGACTGAAGTCACAAGTGGTCGAGCGTTGTTTCTGCAGCTATGCTAATCAAATCGCTATACACCCGGTGGTCCTCGCTAGTGTACAAGTGTTTACAATAGTTCTTCGGGGTTTCCCTATTTTTAATATCTAGGGGAGTGTGCATGAATTCATCAGCATCATCATCTTCCACTCATCTTCCGCCGTCACGCGTCGTGGGGATGTGTTATTAGCGCTCCCTTGTTGGTGGCACTGGATAGTGTCATTCTGTGTGATTCTACAATGTCTTTGATGCCGTCATTCCATTATATTGTCCGGCGTCTTCTTGCTCTTGTAGCAATTGTTCTTTGATTGACTGATTGATTGATTGATTGTTTGATTGATTGATTTAGGAACCGACATCACAGCATTCGGGGCATTCCCATAAGCGCTCAGCAGCCAGCGGAGAGTTCCAACACTAATTGTACCAGTAGCAATCTTATTATATGTCCGTCTTGCCTTTCCTCTGAGCGCCGATCGTCGGCCAGATCCCTCGTTACCCCTCGCTGTCGCATTCTTGCCAGACCATGTTGATCCATTTGCTCCTCCGAGGTGTACACGTGCTCCCACAAGGCCGCAACCACGTCTGCCTTGTCATTCACCAATACTCCACCAAGTTTTGCAGAGCCAGCCAATCTGTCTGCCTGTTCATTCCCCAGCACACCAGCATGCCCCGGAGAAAAGATCCAGACGATGCTTGTCACCCGTGACTTCCGAAGCGAAGCAAGCCACTCTGCACGAAGCTTGCCTGTCCTCACCCTACTCAGCATGCTTTCTGAGTGTTACAATCACGATGTGTGTGTGTGTGTGTGTGTGTGTGTGTGTGTGTGAGTGAGTGTGTGTGTGTGTGTGTGTGTGTGTGTGCATCGTATTCTCCATCCAGCGGAAAGCTGCACTGACCGCCTCCACCTCCATTCTTAAGCTAGATGTTGCGAAAGCATTTGATATGATAGACCATGTTATTTTAATTAAAAAACTTGAGACAATGAAAATTGGCCCTAATGTAGTCACTCTAATATCATCTTTTCTATCAAACAGAAAGCAAGTAGTTTCACATAATAAATCTCTGTCTCAAACCACTACCTTCAATACTGGAGTACCGCAGAGCTTTATTCTTGGCCCTCTATTATTTGCCATATATATTAACGATCTACCTTTGCATCTTTCGTCGTCCTGCGATCTATTTGCAGACGACTGTACAGTGTACACAAGTGCTGAAAACTGTATTTTACTGGAGTCGTCTTTACAACAAGAAATAAGTAATGTAATCAGGTGGAGCTATTCAAACCGTATGCAAATTAACATCACTAAAACAAAATCAATGTTATTAACAACCAGACAAAAACTTCAAACTCTAAGCTCACACACATCACTTCAACTTCACATCGATAACATGCCAGTAGAAAGTGTAATTGAGCATAAAACATTAGGCCTGATCATTGATAGAAACCTAACCTTTAATTCCCACGTTCAAGCGCTCATTAAACAAACAGCGAAAAAAGTCTACCAACTCGCCAAAATCAAAAACTTCCTTGAAGAGGAAACAAGGAAACTATTCTATACTTCTCATATACAGACACACTTTGACTACTGCTCTACAATCTGGGACGGTTGTTCTAATTCAAACACCAAGCGACTTTACTCACTCCAGAAACGGGCCATGAGTCTAATTTATAGCAAACATTTATCTGACAATCCTAGCCTGTATAAACGCCTTCAGTTACTACCACCCCGCAAACGCCTGCTTTTCAATAAAGCTAAACTAATTCACAAAATCCTGCATCGGAATGCCCCAAATTACCTTTGGCCATTGTTTAAATATAATGCTAGACACAGTAAACGTTTAAATATATTACACATTCCGAAGCCTAGGATTGAATTATACAAAACAAGCTTAACGTACTCTGCAGCTCAGCTGTGGAACAATCTTCCACAAGAAATCAAAGACATCACCAATCCCTATTCATATAATCGCAAATTATTCGAACACTATCTCAATACGGATTACCTTCCCCCTTAATAATAGAGATAATAATAATAATAACAAAACCCTAGTATAACAGCCAGTCCCCTTTTGGTAGGCTAGTATATTCCACATGGCTAATAACAAGTGTCAGACCATTATCTAATATTACTGTGTCGTGTAGCTTTGATGTTCGCATTTTGCCCATGCCTTTATAATACATATCTTTTATATTGTTGCTGTTCTCTTTTAGCCTTGAATGATGTGTCAATGAAATAATGTATGAAAGAGAGTGATAGAAGGGCAGAATGTTAGGCGGGCCTGCGTGCCCAATTCTTAACCCTTTTAAAATAAAGTTTGTTCGTTCGTTCGATATCATATGCCAGGCTCTCCTGCACCAAATGTCGACCATTAGCTTTTGCTAAGAATCCCCAGGCATTTCTCCTACCTCTCAAAACCGACACATCTGTGTATATAATCACATCACCCGGGCGAGCATTATCCTGAATTAGTTGCTGGGTTTCCACTTCCGTGGCACCTGCTGGCCACTCTCTGCTCAATGTGATTATAACTCTGCACAAGTCTGACTGCTCCGCTGGCACTCTGACCCACTCCTCTCCTCGCCTAATGTTCTCCAAGATACACACCTGTCTGATCGTATCCTCCGCCTGAGCCAGCCATGATTTCCCTCTTATCAATCGCTGATCCTTAACTGCGTCCAGCACTTCATGCAACGGGTGATCTGTGTCAGCAACTACTCTGAGGTATGTCTTCGCCTGCATCGCCTTGAGCCTACCAGCAACACTCGGCAGACCAAGGATGTAACGCATACACACTACTGGGGTGTCTCTGGTGTATCCCAGAATGACCCGCATAGCTTCGTTCTGTATGCGCTCTAACTTCACCAACTAACTCTTTGAGACATTGAGCAGTCCTAGTCCATAATCAATCACTCAGAGGGTCAAGTGATTGTTCTTTGATGTAGGGCCAGTACTGGTGGTTAATAGTGTTGCATTCTAACGAGATGGCCAAACTATTTGATCGTCTGCCTTTCAGTTATCAGTTATCAGTTGGGGTATCTTCATTGCACTCCGGACATGTCCATAGGTGCTCAGATCCTCCCCCCAGCATATGCATCAGCGTCCGGTGGCTAATAGTGCCAGTTCTGTGTTGGTTGACGAGACGCCTTGTTTTCCCGATGTACCTCTCGCGTCTGGCCGTGCCGATTCTTACTCCCAAGGCTTTCATCCTGGACAGCGATGTGGATTCACTGACGTCAAATTCCTCTGTTCTCGCCATATCTTTGAGAACATCGGCACGATCCATGGGCTGGCCATCTACAGGGAGTGCAGAGCCAGCCAGTTTATCAGCTCGTTCATTTCCCTCGACTCCCGCATGTCCCGGGACGAAGATGAAGGTGGCTTTACGGACAACAGACTTCCGCAGCGACTCAGTCCACTGTCTACGTGCAGATCCAGCTTCGACCTTCTAAATCATGCTAATTGAATCACTTAGTACACACACGTTGGTATAATGCTGTGATTCCAGCCATATGAAAGCCTGTGTAACTGCCACCACCCCTATCGTCATGCTGCTCGTTGTCGCAGAGTGGGCACCACTGGATTCTTGAACGGTTCTCCCCGCTGAACGGGCTGTAAATGTCCACGCACTTCTTTGCTACTTTACAACAGATCCATCTGTATAGATGAGCACTTCGGGGCTATCTGAGTGTTCATAGATGAGCGCGATAACCTCTGCATTGACAGCGGCAGGGTTCTGCTCTCTGCACCGTCTGTCGAGTGTGATAATGCAGGAGAAAGTGCACTTAAAAGCTGGAGGTACCGGCACCCATTCCTTGCCGGGGTTGATACTGGTAAGACTGCAGACCTGTCTGACGACATCTTCCGCCCGACCCATCCATGATTTCCCTCTCTTTAGCCTGTCACCCTTTTCTCTGAATATAGCGTCATGCAGAGGGTGCTGCTCATCTGCACTTATTTTTAAGTATGCACGAGCTCTCCAGATCTTGATCCTGTGTTCCATTGTCGGGAAGTCAAGGAGGTATCTCATTGCTACACAGCTGGTGTCTCGTGCAGCCCAAAATGATGCGCATGGCTTCGTTTTGTACCTTTTCAAGTCTTCCAATCTGTGTAGGGCTGACAGTGAGGATGGCCAGGGCATACTCGATGCGTGAAAGCACCAGTCCCTGGAACAGAAGTATTAGCAGTCTTTGCTCGATATTGGCAGTCGCCATGACTCTCATTGCTGACAAACCTTTTCGAGCTTTCGTTATGACATAATCGACATGATCTCTGAAGGACAGGCTACGATCAAGCCTCACGCCAAGATATGTCATTGACTGGGTTCAACTCAAAATGCTCCCATCCATTCTTACTGCCGGCAGGTCTGTGTTCACAATATGGTTGTTTAGTGAGAACCATGTAACCGATGCCTTTGCAGGGTTGACAAGGGCATCGGCATCAGCACACCATGAGGAAATTCGATCTAGTTCGCCCTGCATATCATTGGCAACCGCCTGTCTATCTCGACCCTGTCGATACACGAGAATGTCGTCAGCAAATGACAGAGTCCTACCCCTCCCGTCCAGCTGTTGTTCAATGATCGGCACCGTATACACGTTGAGTTGTCTTTCAGACCTATCATAAGGTGATGATCCTACTGTCTGTTCGTGTAGCATAGAACAACAAATAGATTATCACGGCTTGGAGACAATGGCGGTGTAGGGAGTGATCGGTAGATCTTGCCGACACTCAGGACTCAGTCCAGAGAGACACATAATCATATTAATACATGTACTATGTGTATTGGGACTCTTCGCTGGCTGTTGCAGATGAGAATAAATTCCGTTTGGGAGTGTCTCGAGTGCTGGGATGTCGCTTCGAGACTCAACTCAACTCAACTCAACTCGACCCAACTCAACTCAACTCAACTCAGCTCAACCTAACTCAACAACTCAACTCAACTCAACTCATCAACTCAACTCAACTCAACTCAACTGTCAAGCTCATAACTTAAAATGGAAACGAATTTCACAAAATCATATAACTGTGGCTATAGATCAACTATATTTTATTCTAAAATTACATACCCATATACCAAAATCTATTACATTAACTAACAATACCCGTAGTTCCTTACATGTACATTAAATACATCTTGAAGAATCAAACCCGTAACCTCTACGCTGGGACCTCTACACAAGCAGAGTAGCCTTGTTTACTCACATATGACTTCATCATTGTGAAACGCATGATCCCAAAATGCCCACATTTCAATGTTTGTGCTGTCAAGTGTGTCCTCTAGTCTATACTTCTACGTCTATGAACACCAAACACTACATGTGTGTTTATTTATGAACTGTCTTAGTTGCCTCAAAGGTTTACCCAATTGATATGTTTATGCCTGTATGTGTATATATACATGGCACGGAGCTGATCCACGACTCTGGTGATCGAGTTAGATGGCAGAACATGACCGCCCACGCTTACCGGCATGGCACATGATGGATGGATGGATATATATATATATATATATATATATATATATATATATATATATATATATATATATATATATATATATATATACGCGTACAACATTGGAACAGATCAATCATTTCTCTTGTTGAAATGTTTGATAATATACTGGATACAGCAGTACGGTCCGATGTATTTGTGTGTTTGTCATTTGACCTATGATGGTTTAATGTAACATTCTGAGACCCACGGTGCTATCTCAATGGTTGGCTATGAACACTGTCCATATTTCATTGTTGTGAGTTCATGTGGATGATAGACCTGATTAATAAAGACACCATTTTGGGGGTGTCTAGTTAGTCATGGCCGGTCTCCGTTGCGGACGTAGTTCGTAATCCCTATACCGGTGGTCGAAACACAGCTGCGCGCAAATTTGGCAGCAGACAGCATTGCGTTGGTTTCGCGTTAGTGTCTGTGCCGGTGGTTCAGAAAGCAATGGCAGACTACTGAACGTAAACTTGCCAAGAGATCACAGCGGCAGAAATTCTGATGTTGTCAGGCGATGTCCTGTGAAAAGGATATGCAAACAAAAAAGATGTTAGTCATGCGTCGAAGCACACATTTTGCTACATCGAGGCACTGTTGTCATTTACAGGTGACAGTTTCAAATCCCTGTCGATAACTACCGTTTTCATGTTCTGCCTTTAATTCTTTCTTCAACGTCTATCAGAGCCAAAGTTTATGTATGTGCTCTCTCCCTACAGAGTGATTGGATTTCCGGTTCGCTATGCTGTTCACGAGTTGCACGTGCCCCATTGCATCAATCATGCTACACATTATTTCTTAGCGCTGACACAACCCCCTTCCCCTAGAGTCACCTGTCTAATGATCTCACCTTGTCACATATCCAGGGATCGTGATAATAGGACACAACGTCTAATGATCTCCTCTGTCACATTCCCAGGCGTTCTGTAAGTAGGACACAACATCTAATGATCTCCCCTTGTCATATGACCATGGTTCCTGTAAATAGGACACCACTTCTAATTATCTCCCCTTGTCACTGTCGCGAAATCACTGTGAATAACGATCAGATGATACAGAGGAAAATAATTACAGAAAAAACAGTAGGATCTATAGAGGGTATTTACTGAATATAGCCACTTACCTACATTCACATATCATAGGTCGGAGTTGAGTTTCTCTCACAGACTGTTGTTTTACTCAACAGGTTCCCTGCACTTTACATTTAAGGTGATTACCCATCTGAGCCGAAGCATTTGGTCAGACTTTGGTGAAGTAATACAGGATAGGAAACAGTGAATCCTGTGTCACCAAAAGGTAAAACCAGTGTGAGTTAAAATTACCCAGGAACCTGATTCACTCTAAGTGAGGTGATAAAGACAAGTATAAAATATATTTAAATAATGATGAAGAGGACTATTTAATATAGACCATAGAAAAGACAATCCTCAGTGTATAAACTATATAGTGTTGGACTGGTGTTTATAATTTTTCAATACAAGGAATATATTACCGATCGTGTTTTGGAAACCGAAAGGACCATAATTACGAAATCAAGCAGTGTTGATCTGACATTCACAGGAACTATAAATCTTACAGAGTGTCGAATGTGTATAGGTGAAGACTCGAACTAACATAGAATTCAGTGGAGACTATATTCTTCAATACGTTTCCAGAACATATTGGCAACAAAACCATCATCAGTCAGAGAGAAGCAGCCGGGTTAGAGATTCCACGTTATGTGCTTTGTGAAGTCGAATGGCTGTACCATGAAGAAAAACTCTGAGGCTGTAGAGTCTATAGAGTCCTAGAGTATATTCTGTCACACATTCAAGATAGATCACATTACATATATTCACACACATACATTGCACACTCAACTGACACTTTTCTGAAATAAATGTTTTATCATTTTGTTCGAAACCTGTGTTAGTGGAGGTATGTGCTGAAGGAACGTAAAGGGGGGTATTGTCTGTTGAAGGGAGGGAGAGAGAGAGAGAGAGAGAGAGAGAGAGAGAGAGAGAGAGAGAGAGAGAGAGAGAGAGAGAGAGAGAGAGAGAGAGATTTAAAGACTTTAAAAATAAAAGGGGGGTGTGTGGACAAAGGTCCCCCAGCAGAGGAAAACCTAGACAAGGATAATTAACAGGTGTGCTTGTTGGTTCCACTTTCCCCCCAGGGACGACAAGCGACACTATACAAATATGATTCTAGCAATCGATGGAGGCACACGAAGAGGAGGGATCAGAAAACACAGGTCCAGTGTCCCTGTGTATTGTTGGTGTTTTCCCTGTAACATCAGGAATTTTATCACAGCCCCGGCCTCTGACTTCTAACATCATTGTGTAATCAGTTCTGGTTAATAGGGCATGTTGCGCGTCATTCTCTTTAGCTAGAGAACGCGTTAAAGAAACACATGTATATATCACAAGTTCTTTCCAAATAAAAGGAGCTGCGCATGTGCCTTTTCCCATCTTTTTCCTGTGAATCCTGCATTGACAGCGTAAACACAAATGACCCACCAAAATAGAAAGGATTCTACTGAAAGCATTAAGCATGAGGATGGCATGGTAGTCTGGTCACTGTAAACGACACAACGAAGGTCAGAATGACAGAGATGTGCAGCAGTTTAAAAGTTCTCTTCTAACCCCGGCGTCGTGGGTCTTTCCACACGCCGGTAGGTTGGACTTAAATGTTGACTTCTGGTCCTGAACTTGGAGATGTACATTACAAGTTCCTCAGAAGTCGAAGAGGTTCGCTTGATGACGAGGGAAACCGGTAATGGTAATTTTCGCCATCTCACATGATCACCAGTGTCGTGGATCAGCGTTATTTTCTTGTCAGGAGAATGCTACTTGGCCAAGCCATTCAGGTATTTAATAGCTAGCCCGTATGCAACATAATTTGGACGAGAAACATGTAAGACGGGACTTCGAGCCCAGTGTGTGACTCTGTGAAAATAAAGGAAGGAAGATTGTGAGTCGTAGATATGGTGTCAGCTTCAGAATGAATTAAAGTTAATTGCATGTGCTTTACAGGATGTCACACTCAACTCCAACTTTGACTGGCTGTTTGTGATTTTACACGCCTATTTGTACTTTCGGTAGTTTGCCATGGCTTTCTGAACAACCGACGCTCATATCATTGAAATCAACACAAGAAGGTCTGCTTCCAAATCTCTGCGACTGAATTCAATCCCACGACATGTATGGCGGGGAGTTGCTCAACGACTTGACTACTCCTGAACCACACTCACAACGAGTAGAGCCTGCATCACATGGCTGACACGAAAACATGTCTGCATTTGATCTATATCCCTCCATGTAATACTTACACTTTGACTTTGCTTATCAGTTTTCTCGCTAACGTTTCAAGACTCTCATCTCATCTCATCTCATCTTGTTCTCCTTGTACCTTGCGGTGTCGAGGTGAAGTATAAACAGCGTGAGAGTGCCCGCTTATGGGTTTCATGTATCGATATTTTCATGGACTCTATTCCCTCCGTCTATCATTTACATGGTCGGCCTCTTCCCCTGCCTCCCTCGGGTCTGTACATCATTGCTTGTTGTGGTATACTGTTAGTTGGTAACATAGTTGCATGGCTAAACGATTTTGACTTGCTGCCTTCTAATAAAAATCAAGTGCTGCTACAACCCCCACTTTAGTCCCGACTTCTTCATTTCTGATCTACTCTCTTCTTGATACATTTAGTATTCTTCTCGGGAATCTCATTTCTGTTGTTGTTGTTGTTCTTGTTCTTGTTGTTGTTGTTGTTGTTGTTGTTGTTGTTGTTGTTGCGACTTGACTTGGAAGTTGATAGTAATGAGCGATGTTTGTGTTCACATGTCATTAGTCGGAGTCCTACATACACGATGGCACCTTTCCGCCTTGACAGACGATAGTTTGTTGGCTCGGCAAAATTTGGTGGAGTATTGATGCATGGCAAGGCAGACGTGGTTGCGGCCTTGTGGGAGCACGTGTACACCTCGGAGGAGCAGATGGAGCACCATGGTCTGGTAAGAATGAGACAACGAGGTGTGACGAGGGGATCTGGCGGACGCTCGGCGCTCGGAGGAAAGGCGAGACGGACATATAATCAGATTGCTACTGGAACTATTAGTGTTGGAACTCTTCGCTGGCTGCTGGGGATGGAGGCGGAGCGCTTATGAGAATGTTCCGAGTGCTGTGATGTCGGTTCCTAAATCAATCAATCAATCAATCAGTTTGTTCCATTGTGCTTCAAAAAGGCATAATAACTACAACCCATGGCGGTGGCGAGTGTGGCTGATAAGGCCAACTCGCGCTGTAAATGTTCGTCCACAGTGGATGCATGTGAAAACATGGTCAAGTCGCAGTTCTAACATTACCGTAAAGGGTCACTCCATATCGCTCCGTTCCTGTGCCAGGGAAAATGATACACAAAGCTCCCCACTGGCCCATATGAAAAGTTGCAGACAACAGTGTAGGCAAAAACAATAGCATTCACGAGCGTGCATGCTGCAGCTGCAATCAGAATGCCCATACAATAGTCTGCTACTAGAATTGCTTTTCAACCCTGCAGATGCACACACATTAATGCATAAGGCAAGCAATGTATAGTTCAGCTACCGACCGATCGCCATTTTTCTGAATATCTAGTTCACAACAGAAACCTCCACATTCAAATGAAACAGCTTTCTGCATGACGTTCATAGTGTGCAATTGATATAATTCTCTACCCGACAGGCTACCTATACAAATTCAAATTCAGGGTGAGGCATGGTAATACCTTCTTGAAGTGCGGTTACATTTTACGGTCCATAATAGACGAACAGACACGGGACCTACATTGCGAGTTTAACGAGACAGTAAATGCAATTCTGGTGGCGGGCAGGTCTTGAGTCAGGTCTTAGTCAGATATGACTGAGCTACCGTATGACAGTAGACGGTACTACCTGCTTTCTGTCAGCGCCGAATTTTGGGCGGCGCTTACCAAACCCGACACCCCACATTGTGCCAACGGCTTCGGGCGGAAGAGCGCAATTGGGAGGGTACCAGCCTTATCCTGGTGTGAGGAAATGCAACCCAAAGACAAAATAAGTCATGTCAGGGCAGACCAGGCCTTAAGCCTTGGTTGGCAGCTGGTCTAGGATCGAAGCTCCGACAGGCGGACAGTTAGAGCATTGCTTTGCTGATCAGGCAGCTTCTGCAGCTTGTCTTGTTCCAGATTATAGGTGTCAACTTTCCTCTGGAGTGAACTAGGCAGGCCGAGAGAGGGATCATGCTGCATGGGCAACACATGGTTTCTTTATTTTAGCCCAGGCTTTGTGCTATGGAGAGGCAATAACTCCATCCCTGGTCCTAACCGGTCTCGGAATCAAAGCGAGAGGCAACTGTTACGGGTTATAAGTCCTTGTCAGTTGGCGTAAACATGGGGCGCCACGCGTTGCCTCTGACGGTGGGAGTCACCTACAGGTGTCACTGATCAGCTACCGCCCGCCTCAAGCTGGGCAGCCCCCAGCCAATTGGGTGCTGATCCGCGACAGCCTGCCTGCTTCAATGGGTGCTTGGGGCTAGGACAAAATCTGAATCGCAGGCTGTAAAACCAATGCACAAGGTACTAATAAAAAGAATAGAAACCTCAAGCTACGGCTTGCAACCTGGAACGTGAGAACCATGTGTCCAGGATTTTTCACTGACTTGACAAATATTGACGATGTGAGAAAAACGGCTGTGATCGATGCTGAACTCAATCGTCTTAACATTGATATTGCTGGCCTGCAGGAGACTCGCCTCGCTGAGGAAGGGTCACTCAGGGAAAACAATTACACCTTTTTTTTGGGAAGGGAAGAGGGCAGGCAGAAAAAAGGCAACATGGTGTGGGCTTTGCAGTGAAGAATTCGCTACTGGGAATGATTGATATCCCAGTTGGAGGAAATGAAAGATTATTATCACTGCGCTTGGCAACCTCTTGTGGATTTGCCACCATTCTCACTGCGTATGCACCGACACTCGCTTATTCTGATGATGTGAAGGATACGTTCTATGAGCAGCTAGACTCTGCAATCAAGGCAGTTCCAAAATCCGACTACATTTATATGCTCGGTGATTTCAATGCTCGTGTGGGCAAGGAGTCGAGTTCATGGCCAGTGTGCCTTGGAAAATACAACATCGGTCGCATAAATGTTAATGGGCAAAGGCTGCTGGAGCATTGCACTAGAAATGACCTATGTATTACAAACTCCTTTTTTAAAACAAAAGAGATGCATAAGGTCACATGGAAACATCCAAGATCCAGCCATTGGCATCAGCTGGACTTCATTATGACACGGAGACAACATCTGAACCATACATCATTAACTCGAAGTTATCACAGTGCTGACTGTGATACATATCATTCTTTGGTTGTTGCAAGGGTTAGACTGAGACCAAAGAGAAACTACACAACTAAACACAAATCTAGCCCCAGGATTAATATTACTAACACTCACGATCCTGGAAAGTGCTTTGAATTTCAACAGCAACTTGAAGACGCTTTCAATGATACATCAGAAAATTGTATAGTAAATGATATCATCGGCAGATAAAAACTGCTTAATGTGATCCCAAACAAATACAGTTCAAACACGCTAAGTTGTGACTATTAAAGTATAAACAATTTACAATAAATAAATAAATAAATAAATAAAATCAAAGCTTACCGGATGTATGTATGGGCAAGTCTGAGCCATTACCCGTGAGTCAAAACTGACGCAAAGTACGCACAGCCAGAGACTCATGTAGCCGACACACTTCATCTTTGCTGACTTTTAGGGAAGATACGGCTCAAAGATTCTCCAAAAGAACAGCTATAATCTGTCCGATCTCCCGCAGACTCTGTGGGTCTTCAGTAGAACTTCAATGGTTTCTCCTATCTCCTGCTGAGTCAGGGGGTCTTCAATGAAAATCTCTCGGTAGAACAGCAACGGTTTCGCCGATTTTTTGGAGACACTGACAGTTTCCAGTAGAACAATGAATTTAACGATCTTCTGCTGTCTATGATGATCTCTAGTAAAACAAATATGCATCACAAATCTCTCGCTGAATCAGAGGGTCTCCAGTAAGACTTCACCAACCTCTCACAGTCTAGGAGTATCTCCAGTAAAACAGACATAATTTCACCGATCTCCAAAACCGATTAAACCGAAAAGACAAATCGTGTACTATTCAT